>PVIC010014475.1:0-36509 GCA_004025085.1 Thryonomys swinderianus | reverse complement strand
GGTGCACATATGTCACTATGAATGTTTTAATTCTTTCATGTATATACCTAGCAGGGGAATAGCAGGGTCAAATGAGACCTCTCATCCTAGTTTTTTCGGGGCTTTCCACACTGATCTTCACAGAGGTTGTACCAGTCTACATTCTCACCTACAGTGGAGAAGGATCCCTTTCTTCTCTACAGCATCACCAGCATTTGTTGCTGGTTAATTTCAAGATAGTAGCTATTTTTTGTGGAGTGAGATGAAATCTCAATTTTTTTTAATCTGCATCTCTCAAATGACCAGTGATGTTGAGCATTTCTTCATATGCTGTTTAGCTACTTTTACCTCTTCCTCTGAAAAGCGTTCATTCATTTCAGATGTCCATTTTTGAATTGGGTCTTTAAATTTGAGGAGCCGATTTTTTAAGCTCTTTATATATTCTAGATAGTAGTCCTTTGAGAAACAGCTGGTAAGGGATTCTGATTTCCTTTTCCAATGCTTATCATCTTTGGTGTTTTTGATAGTAGTGGTCCTAACAGGTGAGAAAGGTTATCTCATGGTGGCTTTGATTTGCAGTCCCTGATAATTAGTGAAGTTATTTGATACCTTTTCCTACACTTGTTGATATTTGAATGTTTTTTTTTTGAAAAATGCCTATCTAAATGCTTGCTTGCTTATTATTTTAAAATTTTAATTTTATTTATTAATACAGTATATTAAAACATCACAATTACACTCCACAGCTGGGTATGGTGGCTCACGCCTGTAATGCCAGCACTCAGAAGGCAGAGGCAGGAGGATTGCTGAGTTCAAGGCTTACCTGGGTTCCATAATGAGCTCAGGGCCAATCTGGACTATAAAGTGAGACTGTCGCAAAAAACAAAAAACAAAAAACAACAACAACAAAAAACTTAAAAACAATTACACTCCACATTGAGAATTTGTACCAGTAAATTACATAACTTAATCCTCATTTTTCCCCTTCCCTTAGCCACTCTAACACCCCACCCCTATGTACACAAGCTTTGTTTCCTTTTTTTAACCATCAATTTTTTCTTTCCCCTCTAAACCTCTAAACCTTATTTATCTCTAAACCTCATTTCCCTTTGGATACTTACTATTTGACAGTATCAATCATACATTGTAGAACACATTTACAACTTCAGTTTCTCATACCAGAGGAAAGATATTTACATATCTGGGATCTATTTATTTCACTTATAAGTATGTTCTTAAGGTACATCCATTTGAGTATAAATGACTCTGTCTCATCCTTCTTTATGACAGAGTAATATTCCTTTTCATTAAAAAAAATCACATCTTCTTTATCCAGTCTAGAGTTGATGGGCATTTATTTGGGTTGTTTCCAAGATTTAGCTATCACAAACAGAGCTGCTATAAACATGTGTGCCATATGTTGCTGTGATATGTGTCTTGTAATTCTTTTGTGTGTATCCCAGCAGAGGAATAGCAGGGTCAAATGAAACCTCTAGTCCTAGTTTTTTGAGGAATCCCGACACTGATTTCCATAACGATTGTACCAGTCTACAGTCCCACCAACTTGCCCATTTTTAAAATCAGAATACTTTTTCTATTGAGTTTCCTGTGCTATTTTTATTTTCTTCTCTTTACTCTTTTGCTGAAATATAGATTTAAATTTTTTTATTAGAAATATTTGTCAAATAATGAAAAAATAACTCAAAGGTAGAAACTTCCCCTTATTCTTGATGAAAAATTTGCTATTAAATTTTACATTACCATTTCTCCTTTATGATAACCATTAAGTACTGATGCCTAGTTTTTCTAACATGTTATTCAAAAACCTATTTCTTGACTGCTTTTCCACTCATCCACTTCTCAAGTAATTTATAATTTTTTTGCCTTGTTAGGAAGCAGCCAGCACAGCAGTCTCCCCTGTGTAAGACTAACACAGAAACAGCATGTGGTGAACATGGGTCTAAAACGAGGGCCTGACTATAATAACCACATATTAGTGCAAATATTTCCTAAAAATGTCCAGATCTGTTATCCCAAATGTTATATATTTGTGGCCTCAACTTGATTAATTTTGAGTGATAGGGTACATCAAATTGATGCTATTTTACATTTTCATTTCAACTGAAATGACTAGATCATCCAATCGCTATTTAAAATTTCTGTTTCCATTCAAAACATTCTATCGTTGCATTTTTTTTTTTTTTTGGAGACAGGGTCTTGCTTTTTGTAGTTCAGGCTGGCTCTGAGCTTACTATGTAGCCCAGGCAAGCCTCGAACTCAGCAATCCTCCTGTCTCTGTCTCCCGAGTGCTGGGATGACAGGCGTGAGCCACCACACCTGGCACTTCTATTGTTGCATTTTAATACAATATTTTATGTTGTTTTTTGCTTTTATTTGTGCTTTGTAAATCACAAGAAGCCTTTTGTATGAGAAATGACTGAAAATATAAAGGTAAATAATACAGAAGTCAGAGCAGAAACATAAGGTATGGAAACATAAATGATTTAGAGCATAGAAAAAAAGTTGATGGTTTTAGTCATTAAAAAATTCCTTTTTAAAATTACCATCCCATTTCTTCTTTATCCCTGGGGGGTTATGGGATGGGTAGGGGATCGGGAAAAAATGAGAATTAAATTGTGTCATATACTGGTACAGATTCCCAATACTGAGTGTGATCATTATGATGTGTATATACATTGTACCAATAAAGATAAAAATTAACAAAAAACATTCCTTATTGGCTTACATGGTCTGGAAGAGGATAGATGTAGATTGCTGGATGTCATTGAAGGTGTATTCTTTTTCAGCAAGATATTGCTGAGGACATCTTGGCTCACCTACAGTCTTAGAGAACAAAAGCTGCCATGGGTTCTTGGTCACTGTTGGTCTTCATAATGGACTAAGTGTAACATAAAGGCTCTTATGGTGGGAGATGTGTTTAGACCTATCATTCTGTGCTTCTTCTGTTGCATTTAACAGTAAATGATTTTCACTATAAATTTAGACCAGGACAGTCTTCTGCTCTGGGAGAGGTGGGAAGTGTTGTCATTGCTTTTTAAAAAAAAAGGAGGTGGAGGAGGACAACAGGAAGAAGAAATAAGAGTAGATACTTCTTATAATTGGAGTTTTGATAACAGATTTGAAACCACCAAATGGCACACTACTGTTGACTATCTCTGGCTCTGAAGAACTTCGCATCATCTCAGAGAAATAAGCACATAGTAATGTGCTCCTCCTAATCATTTTTAAGACAGATTTCTCTGGAAATAAAATATTAATCTTTGCTTCTTTTTGCCTTTTCTGTCATTTGTTTTTATATGATAAAAGAGGTGGCTGCTTCATTTCACAGAGGGAAGTGTAATCATATTACTTTTCTTTCTGTCACTCATGTCCTGACCTTAGTTCAGCAACAAGGTGATGACTATTCATGAGTTAGAGTCATTTTCAGATAGGGCTGGTTCTGTGGCCATAAAAACAATGCAGAATTTCAGAATGTGTTTTGCTCAAACTCCTTGGAGCGCAAGACCCTCTTCCTCCAACATCATAGTTCTCCTAGGTGAGAATAATATGGATGATCAGATCTACAACTTCCAATTCAGCATTTAAAGGAATGCCTTCCATGAAAAGTGGTGAGTTGTGCAAAACTGGGTCACATGAAGGAGAAGAAAGTCTTATGCATGCTTACAGCATAGCCGGGCTGTGTCAGAAAGGGGAGTAATGGTGAGGCTAGGGACATGGGAATGGTGGTGTCCTGTGGGCTCTGACTGAAGTGTGAGAAGGAAGCAGCACTGTCCTTTGGAGGTGCTAGTAGCTGAGTAAGAAGTCAGTATTGCGTATATATTAACTCAGCAAGTTCTGTGCACTTGAAAATATAATGTGCATCACTAAAGCCCCAAGAGTAGTTGTGGAATAAAGGATAGATTACCTTCCTCTTCAGTGTGGCTATAGGGGCTATTTGACAGTTGAAGAATAACTTTATGACAACTTTGTGTTTGCAGAGTGATCTCGATGTCCCATGATCTGGTGACTGTTATGACCACACTTGAGTGTGGATAATTTCCAGCCTGGTACATGGGAACACATCTTCCTGCCCTCAAGGATTACCAGACGCCTGCTACTCACATGAGCTTTGCTGTTTTTGCTGCTCTAGTTAGAATAATCCTCCTACTAATTAAAAATATTTTATCTTTAAGAGAAAAAAATTATATCAAAGCACAGGGGATGGAAACTGGCTGAGAAAGTGATGGTACTTTTTAATATGAACATCCAGTACAGTTCTAGGAGGCAGAATCTATAGATACCACATACCCACACAATTTTGTGAGAGCTATAAACATGACAGTGAGGGGAAGAAAAGCCTGCGGAAAGGGAGGAGAAGGGTTCCATCTTTGCATTTAGGCCATGTGAGTATGGTTAGTTGAGGTGCAACTTATTCTTCCTTCTCCATTGTTTTCTTATAAGTGAGAGATGAAAGCATTCAACTTGATAAAAGTAGAATGACTCATCAATTCTTTGACTTTGCTTCAATGAATGAACATATTTAACAACCACTTCCTCCACCAAGTACTATGTATAAACATGGGCATTGGGATGGAATGGCGAGCAGTACAGCTCTCTTGAACCTTTTAGTCATCTGAGGTAGTTACTAGCTAAAGAGTTGCATGCCTATAAAATTCCAAGTGACTGTAAGAGCTTTGGAGGGGACTCTCCAGGAACTGAGGATGGATGTGGTTATAGACCAGTTGTCTCAATGTTAGGAGTGAACATAGGTTTTGAGTATGAATGCAGTTTGTTAAGACGTGATTCCAACATCTTTGCCTGGCTTCCCAGATTTGTTTTTCTTTGCTCTCTTGGAACTGTATACACAGTAGGATTATATATTTTCCATTCATGTTATGATCAACCAAAATAAAACTTCACATTTTGAGGGAACTACTCAAGGGTTTAAGGATTGGCTATCAGGAATTGCTTCATGTATTTTCCATGGTCTCTGTGAAAAACAACAGGAACATATTGTACAGGGCTTTTTGAACTACAATTTTATTGAAAGAGAATTGGCAAGTACATACACTAAAGAGTTGTGCTATAAAAATAAAAATAATTAGAGATTGTGTATGTGTATGATAGCTGGCTCTTTATGTTTACTGATACATAACTTCAAGGATTATAAGATATGACTCTTTATGAATGGAATTTTCCTTAAATATAATTGCAAGTCACATATATTTTTAAAAAGACATCTAGTATACTCATTTCTAAAACCTTAATGAGGATCTTCTAATGAATTTTTCAGAGCTAAAGCTTGCTGAAAATCAAATCCCATGTGTAGACAGTTGTTAATTCAATGAGGTCAGTGTTACCACTTTTCAGATTTCACATTTGCTAACTGTTCAGATAGAGAAACAGAATGAAAAATTAACCCAAGTTGAGTGACTCACACAGAAACACAGGAATTAGAACTCTTATATCTGGTGTATTTTTTTGAAAAAAGATATTAAAGGAAAATCTGAAAAATATTGCTCTAATTTTCAGTGACAATACATGTAAGGAAAATGGTCCGAGTAAGTGTGCTAAAAATTCCAGTCACAGGTAGTCTTCATTCATTATAAGCAAATTATTTTTCTGTGTGTTTGTTTTAGACAGGGTCTTGCTATGCAGTTCAGGGTGTCCTTGAACTCACCTTGCAGCCGAGGGTGGACTGGACCTCATGGAAATACACTTACTTCAGCATCCCCAGTGCTGAGATTACTGATGTGGGCCATCACCCTGGCTATGAGCAAACTTATGCTCTAAGTGAAGTTCTGGTAATGTGGAACATGATGTTTCAGTAGGTGCAGACTAGGGTAACCTTTCAATTGCTCCGTGGCAGACAATACGTGCCCAGCTCCTGTGATTTCTACCTTCATAATCCCTCTTACATAAATGATAGTTGCAGTCTACAGCGTCACCAAAAGCAACACAGTAGCCAATAATGCATCATTGTGCCTAAGAGAGATATAGCCTTAGAATCCAAGGATCCTCCTATCCCAACAGTTTACTTAAACGGTGGAGCACAGCCTTGTACGTATGTTTCTATTTAATGTACAGCCTTGATTTGCTAACATGGAACTCACATGTAATAGCACTATGTGTTGTCCCTAGACAAAGCTTGTCTGACACACAGTTTTTGCTATGAGATACTTCAAGTCTTCTTGTGCTTAGGAGCACTAAATAACACTTTAATGCTCCACTGGGCGGTCATTTTAAACAGCAAAATATCACCAAAAAGACACATAAACTCAACAGTGTGAGATTCAGTGGATCCCCATGACACTAGGTGACCAGTCTGGCACAAGGCAAACATACTCTTTGTCAGACACAGCTGGAAACATGCACATCTGTCAGGAAACTAAAGTGATTCTCTATGCTGCCCGTGAATGCTAATGACTAAGAAAATAGCAAGGGAACAGATTTGGGTTTACAAATAAATTTTACTGAGTAGGAAAACTTGCAAGTGCAGAGTCCACAGTTGATGAGTATAGGTGCTGCCCCTTTACGTCTCTCTGTATCATTGGCACTGCCATCGAGGCCTCAGTCATTCATTTCTGCTCACTGCACTCTGTCCTCCCTGTTGTCTTTCTAGTCCCCTGTTGCTTTTCCTTTCTTGCTAACACTACACTAATCTTGTTCATTGTTTTTTTTTTTTTTGTCACAAGGTTTCTTAAAGTTTGCCTTTTTAAAACAGAATGGGAGGTTATGCAAGCACTCCAGGATTTTCTGGCCCTATGTGTGTTTCTCATTTTGATTTTTACTTCTCTAGGCTAGCAGAGCACTATCCAGTAGAACTTCCTGCAGTGGGGATGTTTTCTGTCTGGCCTGAGTTAGCCACAGCACCTCTTGGGTGGTTGGACCATGGCTTGTCAGACCAAGGGACTCACTGTTAATGTATTGAGGGTACATGGTACAGCAAAGACATTGAGGACCTTCTGAGAGTACTCTGTTCATTCTGCCCCTGTGATAACCTTTGTGCATTTGTCCAGACAACTTCACCATGTCCCTTTCCCCACGCCATTCTTAATTTTCTGTCCTTTCATTTTTTTCCTAACATGCACTCCACCTTGAGTGAGTCTATGACCTACCCCATTCAGGCAGAAAAGATCTCTATTTGTTCTGTATTCCCAACAGTATTTCTTTTGTTATAGTTTGATGTTATCTCAAAAGTGATTCATAGGCTTTGGGAGTCGTAGAAGTCAGGAATGAAAATGAACAAAACTCCTTTCAGTGTTAGCAACATGCAAAGACAAACGTGTAGGACTTGCTTACATTCACAATAGTGCCTTGGGCAGTGCACTATTCCAGGACTTCGGATAAATAATCAGTGCTTAAAATGTGCATCTGTCAGTGACACACAGCTTGTATGGGGTCAAACAACTCTGGCCAAGTTCTGGAAACTGGTAAGGTCAACAGGAGAAGAGTGTGATCTCCTGCAGTGTGAAAAAGTAATGTAATCCACAATAGGAACCCAGGCCTTTGAATTCAAATTTCACTATCCTCCTGTCCTACTTCTAGAATGACTTTATTAACCTGTCCCTCAGGATCTCTCTCAGTTCCAGACTCTCCTTCTAGAAGCCTCCAGAATCTTTTCCAGGGGTGCAAGTCAGATCGTTTCATCGTTTGAACAGAAGCCTTTGAAGGGTTCCCATTTCACACAGCAAAAGCTCAACTAAACACAGTACTTTCGAATCATCACAATCCAGCCCTCCTCCTCTCCCTCCACGCCATGGTTTTGCACTGTTACATTGCATCTTTGGAAGCAGCCAGCCACCTGCAGGGATGCTCTTCCTGGATAGTGACCCTATGGAGACTCAGCCCAGGTTGACCTTCGAGCCTTCAGGACGAGCAGCCTTGCAGAGATTTCTACCCTCACTGGTGCTTGTCTAAGACCCAGGCCGCACCTCTTGTTATAAAGCCCTTTCTAATGCACTGTGCTCATCATGGCTGTTCATAGCTGTCCTCCTGCTCGCTCTGGAGCTCCTTCAAGGCAGAGCCTCAGGACCGCCTCCCTTGTCTTCATAACCCTGGAGGCCAGGACTTTGCCTGGTGCTTAATAGATCCTTCCGCTACAGAGGAAAAATAGCAGAATATCTGATCTGGTAAAACATGGCACATTACATAGAAATTTGTACTTGCTGCATAGTATCTTTCCTATAGGACGATTTATAAAATAAAGACTGAAAAGCTATGATACCCACAAGCTATCCAGTAAGTTCTTATCACCAAAGATAGAATTTATCTGTGAAAGGCTATTAATGGAACTAGGCGGAAACTGTTTATTGGAACCTTGGCTGATGTACTTTTAAAAAATGAAATCCAACATTTCGTATGTACAAGGACACTTTTATTAATTCCCCCATATGAAATATGTGGATGTATTTTTAGAGCACATTTACTTATCTAAAGGCACTTTAAAATCAGATGTGTTTCTACAAGAATTAGACCTATTATCCTTCTTCCTTTTATTGACTTTACCTCCAGTGCATGTACAAATCAGAGAGACACCAGTCAACACTACTTTTGGTGAGGCTAAATGCACACAAACTTGTAATATCTTCCAAAAGAGCCTCTGCTGAGAACATAATAGAAAGAACCCGGAAGCTTCTCATGCGCAAGACGGGGTAGGTTTTCACCAGCCTCTACCTACCCCACGGAGCCGGGGACCACCGCGGTAGCGCCTCAGATCACTTACTGTCTCGCAGTGAACACATACCGGACACTTTGTTTACGCTAGAAAATTTCACAGGCTTCGTGGTTTGTTTTTGAAGAGAAAGACACCCTGACCAGGAAGGGATTCCATATTATTGATCCAAACTGGACATCTGTAGGCTCTTGATTCGACATGGTGCCGCTTCTCACCACACAGAGTGCTTGTTGGTAAGCCTGCCGTCTCCTTGCCTCTCATATCAAACAATTGATTTTGATCTCATGTTCATTTTACGTTAATTGCTTTGGAAATTTGCTCTGTGGATCTCATAATGCCAAGACCAGAATAGCTCACCCTGGCTTTCACCAAAAATCTGTTTAAAAAGCTGTGTCTTCAGTTGCTTTCCACTAAATGTGTGCCTGTGATCCATTCTTATCATTTATTTCAAAATGCTTAAAATAGCAGCTAAATTCAGCCCCTGACCAAGACTTGGAGCTGCTGAAACTTCACTTAGATTTTTTTTTTTTTGAGATAGAGTCTCGCTTTTGTAGTTCAGGCTGGCTCTGAGCTCACTATGTAGCTTCGAACTCAGCAATCCTCCTGCCTCTGCCTCCTGAGTGCTGGGATTACAGGCATGAGCCACACGCCCAGCACTGTGGTATGTGGTGTTGATGGCTGGTGGGTGTGAGTCTCCACAACCAGCACTGTATGTGGTTACTGGGATCAAACTCAGACCTTGCGCTTGCGAGGCAGGCGCCAGAACCCCTGAGCTAACCCTCCGGGCCTTTACTTAGGTTTTGAAAGGGCCATGGGTGGAAGCATGTTGCTGACCTGCTCCCAGCTCCATGCTCTAGTCACCGTTCTTGGCATTTCCTAAAAGACCAAAAGATAATGTATCTATGGAAGCTTATTAACTGATCAGATGTCTCAGAGTTATCCAATTTTATTTTTTACATTTAGATTCCAGATTATATAGCTATGCCCACCCACTGGCAATCCTTACTGGACTGTTTTCTTGAACCACTTCTACTTATTTTCATCAAAAAGGAAAGAAAGAAAGATTATCATTTTTTAAAAAATAAAAATACTAACATCAGTGTGCGTAGTTAGGGCTACGATTCATTCATTCGTTTGCCCAATATTATTTTTGCAGTATCTTTTAGGCAGAGACCTTGAGATGAGCCCCCATAGAGGTTAGGCTTGTTCAAGAACACCTAAAAATACTTTATAAGTTCCTGTTATGTTTTTCTTAGAATACCATGACTAATGAAATTTGGTTGCATAAACAATGTTGATATTCACAATTCAAATATTATGAGAAGAATATCCAGAAGCTTCTCTTTGATAAATTTTCCTTCATCTGTGAGAACAAGCTTCTGCTGACTATAATCACTGATCTTTGCTCCTGGGGTGGCTGTGGGGGGAGTGGAGGCCAGTTCCCACTCAACACCACATGATGTCAAGACAGTCACCGCCACATTGGTGGCAATTGGAACAACAGGATCAATTTTCTATTATCTAGTAATCTAAAACTAGTAATCATTCTTTGTTTAGAGAGAGGAAAATCTTCCACAGAGCATGGGATTCTGTCAGCGATCCTCCTTTCCTTCTCCTGCCTAATACATTTTCTTCTTCTTTTATTCATACATTCAGTTCTTTAAAACATTCACTTAATGCCTATTGTGTTGTAGCAAACTACTTTGCATTAGCCATTTGAGTTTTGTGAGGAACAATTTTTTCCTCTCCATTTAGTCTTCTCCCATCTTTCTCACAGAAATACTTTCTTCTCCAATTTTTTCTCCAATTTATTTTCTTCTCCAATTTTTTCTATGTTGATCTTCATTCTCACTGTTACACTTAATATCTTCAAGCAGAAACACACAGTATTGGGAGGGGTTTTGAAGATTGTGTCACAGAAAGGCTGCTGTTCAATTTTGAGTGCTTGGTTGAGTCAACACATCAACATATTTTGAGCTGCACCGGATGTGAAGGTTGGATGAGGATCTTCACCAGTTGTTTTCCCACCTTACAACATTTCTGGCTATAAAACACAAATCTGTGACATAGCATTCCCCTATCCAAACTGTGTCTTTGCTGCTCTCAACTGTGAGCATCCAGGCTTCTCCACACTCTGCACATGTCAGGATGTTTTCCTTTTCCTAATCCAGTGATTTCTGAGTTGCTAATCTTGAGGGGATTGTGGCATTTGTGATGAAAGACAAGTCCCTCTGCCTCCTGTGAAGTGTAGGTTTGTCTCTGAAACCAAATGAGAGGGTTTACAAGCAAAGCCCACGTCTAGTGTAGGATTCCTATTAAAAAGGGGAGGTATGATGTTTGGACACCAGCTAAAGCATAGACCTTCCAGGGCTCCCTAAGTCTCCCTGGGATGGAGGGTGTGTACGGAGGACAGGATGGGGCTGGGCAAACGTGTGGCTGTGGAGATAGCAGCCCATTTGCTGTGAGATTGCTGCTTTTCCTGGAGTAGACTGCTTGGTGTGGACTGTGGCTGGACCGGAGCCATCTTGCCACAACAGTATCTAGAGGAACATCCTTGGTGGAAGAGACCATCACATGAAGACCCAGTTGGGAGGGTCACATGTGGTAGAATCTGTAGGAAAGAAGAGGGTGCTCTGTGACCAGGATCCACACGTGGAGTGTCTCAGAAGAGCCCCTGTGTGCTCTTTCTCTGACTGCCTGTCAGCACTGACAAAGAAAGGGCTACAACACGGCCTTCACCCTTCGCTTCTCGGAGCTTTGTATCAGAACACGAGCGAGGGGGAGCCATGTGCTGCAGGGGCAGAATACCCTATTCAGGGAGAGAAGCTTCCTTGAACAAGATGGGAGAGTGTAGTTATAAACTGATTCATATTAAGTGTCAATAAGCAAATATTCTGCACAGCAGGCCAGGGGGATTTGTCACAGCATACTTAGGAATATTGAAAAAAATAAAGCCATTTCGATGGTAAAACTCAGTGAGATGACATTTGAATAAACTAGTGACAAATGCTAATTTTCTTGGTAGCTGACAGAAATAACATTTAATTGTAAGATTTCTTACAGAGAAAATCTGAAGAGGAAACAAAGCCTTACTACAAGTTCAGCCAATCCAGACTGTCATAATGTGGAACTGAATTAATCAAATCTGTCTCCAGTTGTCCTGTGGGTCAGGTATCACACAGGGCACTTGACACACAAAACAAAGAAGATGGGTCCCCGCTAAGCCGTGCGCGTGGACTCGTGGTACAGTCGGGGTGAGGGGCGGAGGAGCGGGCAAGGGGGGCCCTCTGCGTGCGCTAACGAAGGGCTCAGTCCAAAACTCCAGTGTGAGTGCGGTTTGCTGGAAACACTGTTCAACTGCCAACCCCTTTGCTCTATACCCCGTGCCAGTGTTCTGTTTTTTCTGCACTCTCTTTGCCTTATTTTGAAGAAATCTGCTCCTCCTTGAAAGCCAACAGGATGCCATTGTCAGGTTAGTTTCATGTCTCCTCTGTGCCTTACCCTAGTCCTTTGGGACTATTTTTTCATGTAAAGCATACATGTGAATTACTTGACTCTGTTAGTAATGGCAAGAAGTGCAGTTTGATGGCTAAAGAAAAGTTTATGGTAGTTTTGCAGTGTATATACTCTGCCATCACAGAATAAAAATTACAAATCAGTTTTTATATCTCCACATCTAGTCCTGGAATTCTCAAATTGGAGGCACTGGTCAAGCTGAAAGATTTAACCCTATTTACTTCCTTGATGTTCTTCATGGAGTGAAAAGCAAAGATGTTGAAGTCTGAAACCAAGGGATGTATCTTGCCTTTGACTCTTATCTTCTTAAACATAATTCATTTCTTCCTAATAAGAATAAAGAGAAGAAAGCTTATTTCAAAGGATTTTTTGTGAGACTTATATAATGCACAGGCATAGTGAGAGGTTAGTAATTACTCATTATTGTACTTGCTCCTATGATTACTTCAATCCATCTTTTTTCACATTTTCTGAGTTAAATTGATTTCTAACGAGACCATTACAAGGTTAAAACCCCTTCTCTAAGTTATACTAAGCTCCTTCCTTAAATGAGTGCCAAGTACTTCCAGCATCCTATCATGAGAACACAACTTTCATTTTAACTTTAGCTTAAATTTGAGTCTGCGCTAATTTTAAAATCTTGAGGTATGTGTTCATGTCCTCAATACTGAATTTGTCTTTAAGAAAATGAATAGAAATCTATGGAAAATGAGTTCAATCTGTAGTGAACAAAAGCTGCTCTCAAAGTAGTAGTGGTTAACACTAGCGTTTCACTTACTGTCTGTCATTTGATCCACATGACACCTATAAAACAGACTTCACTGAGATTATTCTCCCTCTATCCTTCAGGAGGAGGTAACCATCCAAGAGGGTGAGCAGTTTGCCCAGGGGAACGTAAGAAGCAAAGGGTGGATCAGACACAATCCAGACTTTATAAGTCAAGAATCTAGTTCTTCTATTTTTCTGTAACTTGTAGTTTTTATAGAGGTCAATTGCTATCACCTTTTATTTCAGAGAGAAAGTGCCTATGGATATGCACAGTATCTCCCTATGAGATTCCGGGTCTTTCTCATGCTCCATCGATAGAGCAACATGGAGCCTTGGGGCTTAGTTCCTTTCTCTGTGAAATTCTTTCTCTCCAGCCTCTGCTGAACTTTCGAAAATGTCAGGTGTGTCTAGGAAACCTTTGTCTTGTTTGAGGTGATTTGGAATTCAGTTAATTGCTTCATTATATAGGAGAACCTGGAAGAAAGCAGAGCAGGGAGCTCTCTGCTTGAACTAGTCCAAGGAAGCTTGCAGCGCGCAGCCTGAGCAGAGGCCTGGGCTCGCCATGGTGCAGAAGGGAGAATGGAGTCACTCAGAAAGTCACAGAGTGGCTTCCCGAGCAGCCTCTCCATCGGCCCCCTCACATCTTCTAAAAGAAAATGTTCAGCGGAACTCGAAACATTAGTAGATTAACATGTCAATACATTTTCCACATCACTGCACAAAAGTAAGCTCCAAGAATAAAATGTACTGTTTAGGCATTTTTAACAGATATAAAAATTATAGGTAAAAGCAGAACATGGCATAACTCTAAAAAGATCTTTCTATTTTGGAATCGAGGTTTTAGTTATTCGTGGGAACCCGATCTGAGCTCTAAGGAGCTCCCTTAAAGCCAGAGTTTTAGGCTGAATTGGGCTTCCTCATAATCCGCACATTAAAGCCCTAACTCCCGGGCCCTGGGATGCGATGGTCCTGGGCGAAGGGGCGATGGCTGCAGGGGTGAGTAGGTCCCTCTGCTAGATCATCCGAGAGCTCTCAGTGCCGCGTGGCTGGTACCCTGATGAGAAGGAAGAGAGGAGACACAGGCAGCCCAAGGAGACAGTGAAGACACCGGGATGGGGAGGGATGCCTTTAGAAGCCAGTGGTGGACGTCTCTGGAGAAGCCTGATTTGCTCTTAGACTTTAACTTCTCAGTTGGGTGAAAATCAATCACTGTTTAACCTGCCTAGTCTGTGGTGCTCAGTTAGGTCGCCCTTGCAGGATAGTATAACCATGAACGCGTAGTGGTGTTAGGGACTTTTGTAAGATACCAAGTTTCCAGTGACATGCTAGGAGCTAGCCTGAGTAAATCAAACAGCCATCTTCATCCTCAGAGTGGAGAAGCAGTTTGTGTGCCAGTGGGTATGGGATTGATGAAATCCCATAAACGTCAGCACTTCTGGGCAGCTCAAAACCACTTGACAGACAGTATTTTCTTGGAGACCCCATGAGATGCATGAATTTAAGCTTCCTGGATATTTTCTCCTTATGCTAATGTATTATAAAATTGTTGTGAGCTGTAACTGCGCAAATGTCTTTGAAAAACAATGTCATAATTACCTGGAGAGATTTACATAATAGGAATGTTAGTGTTAGCTAGTAATGTCATCATTTCACGGGTAACTTTACTGGAAGGGTAAGTAAAACTGGAGACGTCTAAAGCTCAGCTCATCCTGAGCATGCTATTTAACTCTGTGTGCATGGGTGTTAGTCTTTTGGGGGAAAGGGCATATTTTTTTTAAAAATAAGATTTAGAAGAAGATAGTACTTGTGTCCTAGCAAAGAGGAGAAAGTGAGGGTCATAGCTTTGCTATGGGAATGTTGAGTCTTCCAGCAACACATAGCTCACAAATGCTACTTCCATTTGAGTTTAAAAGTTCTTCATGGTTTATTGTTCATACAAAAGAATTAGACCTTGAAAGTGAGCACTATGGTGATCTGTTTTATAGTGTTCTGTTTGCGTAAGATCTCAAAAGCAATGGAGTTTTCTAATGGTATTCTTCCTCCGCTCCATCACACAGTAGGGAAAAATTAAAAATAATTAAAAATCCATTGAAAAATCTGGGAAGAGGCAAAAGGGCTAAAAATCCAAGCAGTACAGTCTTCATACTCTTGCTTCTTGTTACTGTGACAGTCTTCTTTCCATTCTCAACCCAGTTTTTTCTTTGCTAAATTACAAATTCAACTCTCTCTGGCCCTACAGATAGAACTGGCTCGTTATTTCCTGTGGGATGTCCTATACAGAATACGTTAAAACCTTGGTTTGTAAGCATAAATCATTCTGGAAACATGCTTGCAATTCAAAGTACTTGTACATCAAAATGAATTTCCCTGTAAGGAATAATGGTAATCTATATTATTCATTCCAGAACCCCCAAATATCTATGTAAACATGATTACAATACATACTGTACTACAAATCAAAATAACAAAGAAAACAGAAAATATAAAGAAAATAAACAATTTAATCTGCACTTACCTTTGAAAACCTTCCTGGCTGGTGGGAGGGAGACAGGAGAGAGGAGAGTTATCCCACAGGAGGACTTTCACTGTCACTAACAGAACCAGTGCTGTCCCTGGGCACAGTTGAGTCTTTTTCTTTTCATGTAGTGGTCACATAGAGTCTATCCAATACGTGGCTTTGCCTCCTTTTGAGGGTTTGGCATAAATGTGACTTTGCCTTGGCCTTAAGCAGATTCACTGTTTGCACTGCTATAGCCTCATTCAGGTGAAGCTTTTCTACAGAATTTTGCACTGTTTCCCATGCTTTCCACCTCTCCCTTTTCTCATTTGAAATGAGGGATTCTCCACTGTTCTCTGCTCTACCTCTGCAGACAGGATTTCCTCCCTAACCTCTGATCCTCCACAGCTCCGTAGCTGGAGGGACAGAGGGAATGGGAGGGAGGCGGAGTGAGAGGAAAAAGCCATTGGGTCAGTTGTCATTGTGGGACATTTGGCATCATGTAATACTCACTGCAAAACATCACTCATTCATTAAGCCAAAATGAACTAGAAATATTTGCACTAACAGAGCAAGTTACTTGACAACCAGGGTTTTCCTGTGTCTGTGACTGTCCCCGTCTCGGCCTCCCAGTTCTCAGCGGTGTCTCCTCTCCAGACTGTCACCACCCAAAGGGCCTCCAGATCACCAACTGTCCCAGGGTGGGAAAAGTTACCCACGTCTGAGAACCATGGGCCTAGAGCAAAGGAAAGATGCCTTGAGAATTAATTCCATGAGAATGAAATGAGAAATTGCTTCTAAGATGAGAACAAAATCTCTCTTGCCCCTGTGAGGCTTACTTTTCTATCTTAGTTGTTTTCTTAGGCCTGAGACAGAATATCTGACACCTGCAACTTAAAGGAGGAGAGGTTTATTTCAGCTCACAGTTTGTAGCAGTTTCAGTCCATAGTTCATTGCAGCCAAGGTAGGACAGCGTAAAGAGGGGCCTGGCGGAGGTGAAAGAGCTCATGTCATGGCCGCAGGAAGCAGAGAAAGGGGTCAGCAGAGGAAAGAGGGAGACAGTCCCTTCTGGGACACACACCTCCCATGAGGAAGTTGGCCATTGTATTAGTCAGTGTTGGCAAGAGCTTGCAGGACAAATTTCCTCAAAATACTTCATATGCTCTGAATCGATTAAATGCATGATACAGAAATATACAAGACTGGCCCACAGTGGCCGCCCATGGAGTGCAAAGATCTGTCCACCCTGTGCCAGGAGTCACAGGGTCAAAGTTGAGTACTGGAAGCGGAAGCATGTGTGTGGAAAACCAGAAGAGCACACGCAAGTCTAAGGTGAAGACCGGAGCTTCTCTAGAAGACCAGACGAAGCTTCTCTGAAGACAGTCAGCTGCAACAAAGCTCTTCCAAGGAAAATTAGCTGAAATCTTCTCACTCTCCTTTGTACACTGTTCTCACAAGAAAACTCCTTCAGGTGGGTCTTTAACACCCAGAAGCAACACTGAATAGCTACAAACTTCTCAGGGAGCCAATTGGCAGCTGAGAATCACATCCCACGATCCAATCACTTTCCCAAATCCTCACCTATGCGTATGGAGGTTCTTGGAGGCTGTCTAGATGTAAGCCAGGACACTTTCTTATTGCTTGGCTTGTGTTTATGGGGCGCCATGAGCTTGGAGACTGCCAGGGCGAGCGTGATCACAAAGTTTGGAAAATTCGAGTAACTTGGAAGAATGTAAGTAGCAGTGGTAGATGCGTGAAAAAATCCAGAGCAGAACTTGCTCAACTCAGAGAAATAATGGGCCAATTTACATTGATATTGGTCTTTCATATACATTAAATTCTCATCAATTCTGCCACGTAGATAACATCTCCACTTCATATCATAATATTTTCAGCAGTTGTTTAAAAAAAATACAAAGACCACTGTACAGCATCACACAGTCTCAGGGCTCTCGTGGACTCTGGGCTGTCCAAGCACGCGTCTACACTCGCTGTTTCCTCCGTGAGGCTCGGGGACTTGCCTGCAGTGAGCATTATTGTTCTCGGAACCCTTAGACGATGTTTTCTGTTTCCCGGTCAACCCATTTTCCACTGTTTCCTATGGCATTTCCTCGTCAATTGCTGTTCTAAGACCCGCCGTGACACTGGTTAATGACACTGGCTCTTCCACACGTGCGTGCATAAGTAGATGATGATTTTTGTCTCTAAACAGGTTAATTTTCTAAGTTGTTTTTTTTTTTTTTTTTGAGACAAGGATCTTGCTTTGTAGTTCAGGCTGGCTCTGAGCTCACTCTGTAGCCCAGGCAAGCCTCCAACTCAGCAATCCTCCTGCCTCTGCCTCCGGAGTGCTGGGATGACAGGCGTGAGCCACCACACCTGGCTCTGTGGTATGTGGTATTGATTGCTGGTGGGCGTGAGTCTCCACGCCCAGCATTGTATGTGGTTACCAGGGATCGAACTCAGAACCTTGGGCTTGTGAGGCAGGCGCTGGAATCACTGAGCTAACCCTCCGGCCCATGAGCTTTTTTTTTTTTCTATTTGTGGTACCGGGGATCAAACTCAGGACCTTGCCCTCGCGAGGCAGGTGCGGTGCCACTGAGCTACGTCCCAGCCCTAGGTTAATTTTTGTAAAGGGGAGCACCCATCACAGCTGGCAGAGACCGTGGCGCGCGCGGAGGGAAGAGGAGGTGGTTTAAGAGAGCGCGCCTCCCCGCCCCCCGCTCCCGAGGTCGGACCTGCTCTGCGGAGCTGTCTGCTCTCCAGGCTCCTCCCGGGCCGTGGACCCCGTCCTCGCACCCAAGCCCGTGTCTGCTCCTCTCCTCCCCGAGTCTCTCTTTGTGGACCAGTGCAAACCCGCTCTCCTTTCTGAGCGCCTCCTTCCTGCTCACGTCCTCCTGCGCTTTGGATCTCCGTCTTCACACATTCCAGAGTGCGCCCGAGGCGGGCGGGTCAGGACAGCGACGCGGCCTAAGACGCGGCGTGTTTGGCATCAGCGAGAAGGTCCGCGTCTACAGCCTCTCTCTCACAGAGGTCCCGGGTGGTTTTGAAGTAAACGCTTTAGGAAGTGCCCCAGTGTAGAGACCTGTCTGACTTGTTTTAGTCTAACCTAAGTTCCTAACTGTAGGGAGATTTTTCAGTTGTCCTTGAAAAACCTAATGTGTCACAGGCTTCAACACAAACAGTGTTTTATATGAATAAGTTTTTAAATCATTTATACTTGTTTAAGAAGTAAAATCATTATATTTATGATTTCAATAGTATTATTTGTTACTGTTCTTCTAATTACTTTAATGACATACCCCCTTAGCCACTTGTATTTAAACCCAATTACATCAGAAGGAATGACATTCTAGGCACTACATACATTTATCGAGGCGCACACATTTAGACAGTGAGGTAATTCAGGTAAAGCATGTAGTACACAGCCTGACACATAGTAGCTGTTCAATAAATATGGGTGTTATTGATAATAAACTGCAGTTTTCTGTGTCCTCATGATCAATTCATTCACATCCTGGCAGAGGTAAAAGTGGGTGCGTGTGGCACTGCGATACCTACTGTGGACTCAGCTGGATGCTGGTTTGTGTCCACATGGATTCTTAGCATTTAGATTCTAATTTGGAATCTAGTCCAGATCACCAATGAATACTTATTTGAAATGTTAACATAAAAATAGTATTCATGTAGCACTTGGTTTAAAACTCCATTCTTACTACAAACCTGACTCTCTTCTCTGTATGTTGCAATTGTTTTTTATTCTGACCCAAATTTTAAGGTGATTCAAATCACATAAATAGAGTATTAAAAAGCTTGATTTAAAAATTCTTGTTTATAATCAGCACGACAAAGTGACTTGATAATGTTTGCAAAAATAACTCTGATTGCTTAACCAAATTCTCAGTTTTATGTGTTAAAAATAACTCTCCCCCATAATTATCTTAAGCTTGAATATAAAATTTCAGAGAGTAAGTGGACAGAGGATAAGGGAGTGTTTTAGGTAGAGCAGAAATTCCGTCTTTGAGGCAGAAACTATCGACACATTATCCATTATCACCCTGGAGGCTCCGTGCTTGGCAAGCACTTTACCTCTGATTTATTCAGTAAAGATCTTTCTCAACACCACATACCTTCCAGATACAGGGAGATTGCTGCATGTGGGGCATTTGCCAAGTTTTGAAGAGTAACTATTACTTATATCAAGTGCGCTTATGGGGAATTCTCCTAAAGCATGGCCTGGCATGCAGAATAAATGAAAACCTTCATGCTTTTCTCTCTGCTAAAATTCAACAAAAGAACCAGCCAGGGTTTGAGAATCTTCCTAACGGCCAGCACAAGCCCACTGGACAAAGGTAGATTAGGGAGCATTAGTGTCTTTGGTCTTTTCAGCTTCTTTCCGTAGTTTTTGCCAGGTGAAGCAGGCAAAGCTGCTCTTCCTCTGCCAGGGGAAGGACTCTAGGTTCCTGTACTGGAGTCTAAATAGGTGGTAGTGAAAGTGGCATTTTTGATCTTTTTGATTCTTTTGATCTTTTTGATCTCACAGGAAATGTATTTTTTGGTTGCTGTTTGTAAACTTCCAGATCTCTGCACGGTAAAAGTGTTCACCACAAAGAAACAAAATCTTGTGGTGTGTCTGTTTCCTTGTTGTCTTATTTATCTTTATGTCACTCTCTAGCTGGTGTCAGGGGCATAGGCTGCTGAGGAAATGGCTTACGCATTCCCTACATAGGCCTGTGTATTCGTTAGGCCCAGAAACCTTTCAGAGCAAGCCCCAGATCTTACCTATTCATAATCAGAGCAGAAAGAAATACGACGTAGAGTTCAAAAAACTGGAATTTAAAGCCTATTGATTATTTTATGCACTATTTTGGGCTGCTGGCTTCATCTGATTCTCATTTCTTTTCCACCTGCTAGTGAAGAGACACAATAAAGGCCTTTTTAGTAAATAATGTGTCTAACTGTGGTCCAAAATAGCTCAGCAAACTATTTTATAAACCCGAATTATGTGATAATCCACCCTTTATGGTCACTAGGAATCCTGTATATTTTTATTAACCCAACTTTGACCAATAGGCACAATGTATAACTCTTCCACTGTCATGATTCAGACCACAGCGGAGTCCTGCTGCTGCAGGATCCAGTGGAACCAGGGCTGACAGCCAAGCTCCCATCAGTATCAAGAGCCCACTGGATCTTGTTCTGTCATTCACGCTGTTATCTTTTCTGTGTTTTTCATAATTCATTTTCACATATGTTCTTCATGAGGGAGTCAGATCTCTGAGCCTAGTTTGAAAAAATTTTTTATCATTTTTATTAGAATCTCATGCTTTTTCTTGGTTTAATTACCTACAGCAGTCATTTGAAAAATTTGTATATAGTCTAAATAGCATCATGTAGCCCAAAGAGGAGTGGCCTGGAAACTAAGAGATTCAGAACTGAGCTTTGAGGCTAAATAACTATACCAGTGTAATCTTCTTCCTCTCACGGGGCTTCCATTTTCTGTTTTGTAAAGTGCGTGGGAAATAAAATCTAGGTAGTGATTTTATTACTCTGTGATGCTGTCATAGAGGTGGTCTGTAAAATATTAAATAAGTTAGAAAATTAATAAAATATTACTGTATTAAGTTCTCTTATGCTTGTCCAACCTAGAAAAAGGACCTTGTTATTACTGAGTCAAGGCAAATATTACTGACATGTCACACTAATGCTTATGTTAAAACTAACAAGACTATGGTCTTCATGCCACAAGATGCTTTATTGGCCGCTAAATTCAACACTGATCTTCATTAGCTAGTTTCTTCTTCAGGGTTTCAAGGTCCCATTGAGAGGGACTGGCATCAGTCCAGAGTAACATGTACTCTGCATAAATTACATCATACACTAAAAAGGGTCAAATAGAACAGAACTCTTTCTTCTACTTTGACATTTATAGTTAATGGGCAGTGACTTTGGACAAGCAAACAGGAAGAACTCTATGAATGTCAGGAGCAAGACTTAAGGAATGTAAAAGTTCTGGAGTAATTATCTTCAGCAATTTTCTTTGCTTCTTGGAGTGCTAATGGTTTGAACTTGCTCTTTTATGACATTTTTTACTTATCCAAAATCTCTGGAGTTTACATAAAATGCTATAAAAATCACAATTATTTACAAGGGTGTTTTCAGGTTTCTTTTATAGTAAATGGATTTCATCTCTCCTGTATGCATATGAAGTAATATTTATGTACTTCTGCAAATATTCTCCTTCCCTTCTGGCAGGATTTCCTGTTCTAAATGTATTAACATAACCAAATATACTGGTTAATTCTATTATTGCGCCAGTATTATTTCTGAAAAATGGCCTTTGTTATTCATGAGCTGTGTGAGAAGTATAGTGAGTTTGAAGAATAAAGACTGTCATTAACTAGACCATTCAAAAAAAGTACATATTTAGAATAGACAAGGATCATATGAATATACTTGTACTATGAAAAATATACTTCTACTATGGAAAACATACTTTAAATATGAAAACATGTCAGAAAATCAAAGTACAATTTTTAAATATAAAAAATGAAATCTGGAGGTAGGAAAATTGTAGACATGCCTTATTTAGAAGCTCAGTGATATGCACCTAGATTCTACTTCTTCCGTATTACCATTTTGCTACCATAAGTAGATTAGTTACTGACCTCATGGTTAAAAATGGTTGCAGCAGATCAACATGTCACTCAAAAATGTCCAAAACACCTTCCAAATCTAGTTGGTTTTTCCCATATCCCATTGGCCTGAATTGCAGCCTGTGCAGATTTCTACACCTGCCATGATCAGGGAGAAGCTCTGCCTCTGACCGTCAGCACTGAGGTAGGCCTCACATAGTAGTGCTCAGAAGGGTTCAGCCTCCTCCAGGATGTGTGACTCATGCTCCTACCCACAACATCTTGAGCAGAAGAAAGGTCCTATGAGAATTAAGGAGAGAGTGGCAGGTGGAAACCAAGGTTATCTGTCACACTAGTCAAACAGGAGCATTTGTTTTTAAATTAAATGTCAAACATTACCAGAGAAAATCTTGGTAGATCTTCTGCATCTGTTTTGCTTAAAATAGGCACATAAACACATATCTGCCTATAAAAATCATTCCCAAAGTGATGTGATATTCTGATTTGGATCCTACTGTTGGAATTTTTTCCTTTTAGGTATGCGTGCTATTCTTTCATGTAAAAATTATTTGAAAAATGTACTTTTGATGTTATCAACTTAAGCTTTGAGTTGCATAACACTGAGAGAAGGGCTCAAGCAGGCTTCATTATTTCACAGAAGCTAGACTTGTTGGGATGAACGTTGCATTTATGAATAGAGGTCATTTAGGGAGCATGTGATGTGTAGAGAAGTGGACATAGAAACAGATACTATTCCTACTTGGCCACCCAATTACCCCAAAAGACAATAGTTATAATCTCTTTCAAGAGTTTTTAATTTGTGATTCCAGAAACAATACAAGTTTGAGGAGATACTTCAGGATTCTGCTAAAACTATATATGAATGTAATTTAAAGATCTTAAAAATCTATTAAAGCTGTGGTCAATATCTCACAGTAACATGCAATATATACAATTTTAACTCATCAAAGGTCATCAACTTGTATTGCCAGTTAACTTATTCTGGGAGCAAATGTTTCAACAGACCACTCCAGACATAACTGCACAATTAACTCTTATAGACTGCAACTATAAACATTTTGATTCTATCCTAATCTCACCCTTGTTAATTATATTTTCACATGTTCATGTATGTAAACTGGTACAATTACTACTACTGTCTATGTATGAATGCCAGGCAACCTTTGGGAATGTTGACGCATAGCATACGCCATGCACATCATGACATGTTTGCAAATTAGATGGCTATATATTTATTTAAGATACTTTCTTTTTGGGTTAATGATGACAAAATAGTCTTCTGTTAGTGCCACTGTGGAAAATTACCATAGAATACTGGCTTAGACAACTGAAAATTCCTTGTCACACTTCCAGAGGCTGTAAGACTAAGACCTAGAAGCCAACCTAACCTCAGGTTCCAGTGAGGGTTCTCTTCCTGGTTTATAGAAAGCTGCTTTATTGCTGTGTCCTCATATAGCATAAAAGAAGCTCTCTGGTGTGGGTTCTTATACTGGAACCTGTCTTCTCGCGAGAGTTTCCTTCTCACGGTCCTTCCCAGCCCTGATTATCTCACCAAGCCTGCTCTCCAGACATGATCACAATGGACATCAAGGTTTCAGTATGAACTTGCAGGACACATGAATCTTCACAGAAAGGCAGACGGTGAAGCGCTTCACCAGATGATAGATGCTCTCATGATTCAATTTTTACACACACACACAAGTTTCCATTAGTCTTCTCGTAGGCTCCCGAATTACTATCATTGAAAAGTATTTTGATTGCAAGACAAACTTAAGAAAGATCACTATTCACCACTACTTACTTGAATGTATTAGGACTTTTCTAGTTCTCTGTGATTTAGATACAATATAGAAATAAACTATAGGAAAGGATTCAATGAAGACTGTAATTATTTAAAATATTTTTAAAAATACAGAATCTATTTTAATTTACTTAATTACATATATAGTTATATAGTTAAATATATACATAGTATGTTTATGTCATTAAAATATAATTTATTTACTAACTTACATTTTTGATTTCTCTTTGATAAACAGTTCGATGTAAAAATCATGATCTAATCAATAACTTTACAGTAAAATCAAAATGTTTGCCGCAAGTAAAACCATCCAGAGATTCAGTTGTGGCATTTGAGTGCTTTGGATTATTTCGCTCTTTAATCACAACATTCAGGGTGCATGTTTTGGTTTTAAGACATGAAAGCGTTTCTCATTTACTACTTGGTAGTACATTACTACTTTGTAGCAAATTACACAGTAATAAACACTAGTATCTTAGGTGGTGTAGCTAACACTATGGAATCCATGAACTCAGACGCTTGCAGATATAATGAGCAAGACAAAGAGGCACAGGCGTCTTCCATGCTGACCACTGAAGTTCTGACTCCCTGGTTGGATGACTCCGCAGGGACAACCTCACTGTGGACCAGAGCACTCACGCTAACTTTCCTGCTGGGGTAGCGTTCGGAAGTGAAGTTGGATACCAAATTCCCGCCAGTCCTTGCTTTTCTTCAATACTGTCACAGCATATATCTTTAGATTCTACCTCCACATGAAATCCATGCCATGCAAAAAGAAGCAGTTGTATTTTGCCTGTTTTTAAATAGAGGTCTAAAACACAGCTTCCCGGAGTTAAATTGATTTTGAAGTCAAACTGACTCTTATGAACCAGTGGAAACATGAGTTAAAGCTTGAGCGTTCGAAGCTGATTCTCGAATCCAGGGACCACAGGGAAAATATAAACTTCCTTTTCATTCTATGGGTTAATTTCTTACAATATTAATGACTAAGAAGAATAGCCATCGTGTGTTTTTCCTAAAAGATGGTGAATTGGCAATGTTTTAGTAGATGGCTTCACAAGTTTTGCCATTTCCCTCTTGTTTTCTCTTAGAAGGTATGTGATCATTATAATTTACTGATTGTTATGTAACTTACACACGTATCTAATATATTTACTGTATGTGCTATATTATACACATATAGTTAAAAAAAAGCTTTGTGGAAAGAGTGATACTTTTCTGAGTCATGGAAACAGTTGTTGAAATCCCACACCGTAGGAAAACTACAAAGTAATCCTGTGGGACACAGCACTTGAAAGCACTGAATGGAGAATGCTTTACCCCCAGGTTCAGGTCTGCACATGAGCTGTTTCTTCAGAAGAATACTTACTGCCATACGGGTGCCCATCCCAAGAGGAAAGTTGGGTGTCACTGTCCTAAATGTCATTTCCTATGGATTTGTCGACATGTGACAGTGAATTGTGGTGGTGTCTGAAGTAGACACTGAGGGAGTAGTGACAAAAATCTAGATCATTAAAAGGAAAGCAGAAGGTGTACAGATTTTAACATGTCATGTAACAACAGAAATAGAGATGAAACTAATGGGTAGGGTAAAGCTATGAAAATGTATAGCTATAGCTAAAATTTACATATTAAAGAGATCTCAATACATTATTTTGATACCATTTTAAGACTTCTTATTGATGCTTGTGAATTAGTTATTAGAAACAGCAGGGGGGAAATCAAGAAGTAAACGGAATAGAAAGTATGACGTAGCCACTTTTATTCAATACACTGTGATGTTTTCACTTCCATCACTGAAGTCAGGTCAAGCCATTCACCAAACTGCTCTTTCTCTACTTTTAAGAGCATCTTGGGAGACTTTGCTTTCTGTTTGGATTTTATTTCTAGAAGAATAATTGGCTTTAGAATGACCCTTCTCCTTGTAAAATTCTTGAACACAAATCAAGAGAGAGATCAAACCTAGCCATAGTTATTAGTTCTTGTCCAACACCCAGAGTGACAAAATAAGGACCTGTTTGCTCATTATGGAGAATTTGTGCTTTTTCTTTCTTTTTAAGGAGTAAAACAGCTGTTGGGGGTGGAGGTTCTCTGTAAGCGTGACTCAGGCCCATTGTCGTGTGAAGGCAGCAGCCGCACACCACAGCCTCTTTTTGCCGCAGTGCTACATTTGCTGAAAAAAGATACAACATATACCTGATATTTTCAAGATGTAGAGTCGGTTTTTTGTGTTGTTTTGTGTTTCATGATTCTCAGAGCAAATTACTCAAAAGATTCTAACTCTGGTATAGACAAACATGAATACTTCTGCCAAATTATATATAGAATTTCCATGTGGCTGCAGCAGTATTTTATGTGTTGGCTTATTTTTTTTGATAAACATTTAACTTCAGTAAATTCATTTATAATTTTTATTCATCATCAATATTCCTTCCTAGCATGCATGTTTGTTTTGAGAAAATGAAGTAGGGGATAGAACTGGCCCACAGTATGTATATGTTTTGATTTTTTTCCTCAGACTTAAAGAAAACATGTATCTTAACTAAGTCACTGTTCCAGATATGGAATTTTGCCATTCTCAAAGCCTTTTTCTCCCCAAAGCAGCCTGATTTGTGCCCTCTAGTGGTAGATGCGTAAATTTACGCTGTAGAGCAGGAAAAGCTGACTCCACTCCCCCTTTTGATACGGAATGATTCAGCGTCTGAATTCCTAGTAACGCCAACCCATACATAGGCTGAGGGAAAAATCGAACATAATTGATCTTAATATATTTTCAAACACATTATAATTACGTATTGAAAAATGAAGTCCACCATTTCATAAAAAGATAAAAGTTCTTAGGTGGAAAAATTAGGTTTCGTCATGATTCATGTGGTCCATTTGTCCAGGAAAATGCTTTCATCCATTGAAGAAAAGTAATTACATTTTTCATTTTCCATAAAATGAATTTATTTTCCTAGAACCTGTTTTATGAGCTCTTCTAAATTGCTGCATTAGTCTATATGCTATTTCTGGTTTTGTGTTGATGAATGTCATCATAGAGCTTTGTAAAACAGGAGTCTTGTTTAGCCTCGTGAGAGCTGGCTCAGATGAAAAACATCTTAAAACATCGGGACATGGGTCCCGATCTCAGGGCATTATGAGGCCTCTGCTGGATTGGTATTGAGTTCCTAGTTCTTTTTATTCCTGAAACACCTTCTGCCTTCATTGGACACGTCCACTCTCATATGTGACTAGGAATGGACACCTTTGGGCCAGGAATGGACTCTTTATTCCAACCAAGTAAACCACAACTGACTCATGAGATCTTTGAACCTAAATGTGAGGGAGTAAATCTCTTTCTAGTAGAGGAAACCAGTGTGTCTGTCTATCTGTCTGTCTGTCAGTCTGTCTGTCTATCTATCTATCTATCTATCTATCTATCTATCTATCTATCTATCAATCATCTATGTATCTATCTATAAATTATCTTTTTTACTAATAGATTTTAGTAAAAAGTAGTGAGTCGAAGAAAGGCAACACCATTTTGGTGACCTCTATGCTCCTACTTTCTACTTCACATCTCTCAGACCTTCCCATAAACCTACTTTCTTGTTGCTGGGTTGCTTACTCCATTCTTGGATTTGGTAAGGCAATCATTTTATAATTTGCCTAAAATAATTTGAGTTTGAACTTGTTTCATATTGATTTTTTCCAAGTTAATAAAAAAAGATACTATGGGATATGTTGCCTGTTCTTAAATTTCCCCATAACCTAGTTTATAGATGGAACATTGCTGGAGAAGCTGGAGGCATGTGTGAACTGGAGGCTGGCAGTTCCCCTCACAGAACCGTGACCTCTTTCAGTCCTGTCTGAGGAGTCCCCGGCCAGTTTCCACAATTGCAACCCTGTTTAACACTTTCCATATGTCTTTCTTCGGTGCTGGCAGTCTCCTTGTACCAAAACTAGGCAACACAGAATCACAGTTACTCCAGGGTTCAGCCATAGCAACATGTTTCTTCTCACAGATACTTTTCCAGCCTTTGGTCTATTAAATTGTGGATTGGTAAGTTTGTATTCTTTTTAGATAATTTTGAAATAAAATTGGATGAAAGAAAGCATAAAAATCTCTAGGTGCATTAAACACGTATTTCTTTTTGTTCAATCATCTACGTTTTTGTCTATTGTATAGAAAATATTTAACTTATTTGGTGAAATATAGTGAAACTATGCAGGCTTTATTATCTGTGATTTGCCATATACTGTGTAGCCATTTGATTATGTCAAATTTCAATTTCTGTAGCCTTTTAAGGTCTCCCATTCTGATCCTTGTTATGAATGAGTCAAGGTGGGGAGCTTGACAAAGAACACACAGGTAGAAAACTGTTCTCCTCACACATTGATACTGTGTCACCACTTTTCAGGAAGGATAGAATCCGGTTAAATGATCACGCTGGGAGCAGGTCCAAGAGTTTTCTCTAACGCCAACACCATGGATTTGACATATCCTTTTCTCTTGTGCATAATGAAATTGGTTGGCAATTTTTATTCTGCTATGTTTAATATGAAGCAATTACATAGGATCAAACCTTTCTGTGTAGTAGACATTCTGGGGAGTAAGCCATGTGGCCATGGCTTGACTTGTAGCAAACTGTCAGGCAGGAGATTGGATGGTGAGCTAGTCCAGTGATGGTCCCCTGAACACAAGCTCATGGATGCTTCTTGGGTTAGAAACTCCCCAGTCTTCTTCATCTCCTCCCATAATGAACTATTTCCGGATAGTCTCACTCCTCTGATTCTGCCACTAGAAGCCTGTCTCTGTTTCCTCTCCACTGTTTTTGACTAGAACCATCTCTTCCTTCCTGACCCCTGAGAGGTAATCAAGCTCTCATCCTTGGGACATCTGAGCTAATGAAAGGTATTAGATTCTCTGGATTAATTATCATTTCATCTGCTCATCACCTTGCGCCAGATTTTACATATTTTTATCACTGATGGTCGCATCACCCTACAAGATATGTGGTGTTTTTCATTTTATAGACAAAGGCACTAAAACTCAGACTCCTCCAAGCCTCAGTGTGGAACAGCCACAATTTGCACTCAGGTGTGCCAACCACAGGAACTTTCCTGACAGTACTGTGACATTGTTTTCCTAACAGTATCCACCCTGGCTTCAAAAATGGCTGCCAGGACCTCTGGATGCATTGCATGCATTGAGCACCAAGCCTCACTGCTAAAGGGAATTCCTTATCCTGGGTGATGAGAACCATGACTTTTGTCTTATGGTGTGTAGAGATCAACAGTTAAAGAACAGAGTATTCAGGAAAGTTGTAGCTTTTAAGTTTGATCATAGATCCCAGAACAATTTTATGGTAAGATTTCACTAAAAAGTGGCCTTACTGTATAAAACAGTACTAATTTGCACTCATTTTGGTAAGCTGCTAACCACTTATGAGCAACTCTCAAGTTGTACAATAATAAAAATGCTAATATAATGCCACAATCTCTCCATAGGTACATTACTGAAAATTGGCACAGCTTGAGGTATACTCAATTACTTCTTTTCAGGAGAAGAAGCCTCCTCCCTTTCATCCTTCTCAGTGCACTGACTGGTTGCTCAGCTGATGAGGCCTTGGAGGGTTCTTGGTACACATCCAGCCCTGCACTGGTGCCACTCCTGCTGCTGCCATGCTGACCCTGGTGTGCAGGTGTCTGGCTCTGTACTGTGCTTCTGTCTAAATGTGGATGCTCCTTTCCTTAATTCTCACATTGCAAACAAAGAAAATATAGGAAAGTGCCTGTGATGATGGGTACAGAGGACCACAGAAAGGATAGTGTAGTGTGGTTTCCTGGGACACAATACGTGACATCCACAGGTTTACTTAGCTTATGGTTCAGAGCATTCAGTCCATGGTTGGATGACACCAAGGCAGAAACGTCGTTGTAGAAGAGTGAGACAGGGCAAAGACAGACAGTTCTTCATGACTGGGAAGCAGAAAAAGAGAACAATGCCAGCTGCAAAGTGGACCAGGGATCTTACACAGTAACCATTTAACCTCAATACCCCACCAGGTGACACCCAGAAGTGTGTGGCACAAATCCCCAAGCCAATAAAGTTGATGCTCCATCCTGACCACCACAAGGATAGCATGCAGGTTTTTGTGTGTTCACGCCTCCTATCTCACCTGAGGATTTGCGTCTTTATGCAACAGGACAGTCCACCGTCTGCCACAAAGGAGTGTTCAATGTATCAGAATCAACCTAAAGTTGCAAGCTTCAGACAAGAGCTTTTCTCCCCCGCTCCCCAACCTTGGCTCACCGCTTGGATTACCATCTTCTATACCAGGATTCAGTCTTTTCCTGGTTGCCCATTAGGCTGCCATTTTTTTCAGGCAAAGCCTCACTGAATAATGCAATGTCTGTATGTTCTGTATGTCTTGTGTTGCTAGACTCAAGGGAAAGAGATATGACAACTGTCCATTCACTAGGTAGCCAGGACACTTTTGAAGTAGAATTAGGATCTATTGATAACATGGCCAGAATAGCAAACAAAACTGGGATGTACATTTTGCTCTCCAAAGTTAGATGTTAACAGTCCAGAACAAGTGGCTTGAGTTTATCATGTTTAAACTCATTGCTTTTGAAGACTCCCTATCTAGGGTTAAAAATACTAGAGTCAGTCTTATTAAATACACATGGAATGTGACCAAACCTCTTGGTTATATCTGTTGTTATGGAAAAACCACAAACCTAGATGCACAAGGACACTCTCCAGTCCTTTTGGTCAAAAATTTTGTTTGTTTATCCAGAGTATATCTCCAGAGAAAAAGATTGTAGTTCATTTTGTGGATATAGTAAACACTACCTGGTCACAACTTTTGGCTTTTGACCTTTGTCAGGGATCTGAATTTGGCTGTCAGGAGCAGGTGATATCTAAAGCAAACTAGCTCCAATGTAAATACCACAAGGGTACCGGAAAAAGAACTTGAAGTTGGGGCTTATTGAGGAATGCCTGATAGGTGCTGCAATAAAGATCATAGGACTATAGTGTAGCCACAGTGCAGCCTTAGTGCTCCAAACTTGGCTTAGTTTAGAAGTGACCTCATTGCTGTCTCTGAACTGTAATAGGCAGCATGGCCTACTTCCAATGTCTTATCATTATCACAAATTTTGGGAGTGTTGATTAAATAATCTAATGCTCCAGGTTTTATCTTTGCCTTAATAAAAAAAAGTGCCACATGGGTTCCATCAGCCAGGTGTGGCAGACAGGCTTTGAATTACTATTGTCCTTTTATGGTGAATAAGTCAAATATGTAAATTAGTTAAATGAACACATGTGGGAGGGAGTAATTGCTTTATTTTGCTAATTGGAAATAGTAAATTTTTATATTAATAGTAAATATCTGTACTTGGGTTATTTTATATGTTCAAGCCTATGAACTCACTCTGTTTTCTTTTTGTGGAATTTATTTATTTAATTTGCAGGCTGTTTCATTGCAAGGCTGGCTGCCCATGTAGATCCTCGGAGAATTAATTCTTCCAAGAGGCCCATTGTCTTTGCTGTCGTGCTTTTTGCAATTAAAGCCTTTTGAATAAGGGAGCTCATTTTCAAAGCGATGTGTGGGTGTGCTGGAGCTGATTGTTTTTCTGAGTTGTGGTGGGTAAGTATGGAAGGTGGTCTAGCTGACGTGAGCTCAGGCTTTCGGTGGGCTATGTAAGGTCAGCCGGGCTCTGCTACCAGTGTGATTGTGGACGTACAGTTCAGCTGCTTTGCTTAGAAAGTGGGGATAATGATAATAATAGTCTCTACTTCGCAGGATTGCTGTGAGAATCGCATGCTTTAAAGACATATTACAGTTAAAGCAGTCATTGAAGTCTTATCAGCTATCAGTTTTTGCATTTTGGATATGAACAGCATTTTATTATTAAGGTATAAAATACAGTAATGAATTTAAAAATCTGTCTTTGACTCAAGAGTTCTGGATTATATAGATTTCATGTTTTGAGTTTCCTGGTTTCAGAGGAATACTTTATATCTCTGTAAAGAAGATACCTCAAGACATGTAAAATGAGTAAAAGATTCATAGCCAAACTCTTGTTTAAAATCCCACTGGGATGAGTTTAACTTCTCACACATAACAGATTCTACTAACAGATATTGTTCTAACTATCATAGGCCCCATTATATAGTTGCTATCCAGAGTCCTCCTATCCTATTCATTTTTATCTGCCTGCTACTGCTAATAGAAACAATCAATTGAAGGAATTTTTAAATGAAAATTCAGAATGTAATTCAGATGGATTTTTCGTAATGTCTTCCCTGTGATAGCCGCCCATATGGCCCCGGATCCTGGGTGCTGTGGCGCTGTCTGCCAAGGGCAAGTGGACTTATTTTTGCAGAAGTGACTTTGATGCCCCATCTCAGTTGGGTCAGATGAAACACTAAGAGGAGAAAATGCCACATCTGTTGCCCTCACTCTACTGCAGGTGGGGGCAGTTAGAGATGTTTCCTTCTGTGATTTGATCGAGAAACTGAGCCAAATGGTACATGCAGAAATCAGAACCTTCTCTAGAAATGGCCAGGAGACGTTTATACCAACTGAGATGATTTCCCACTCAATTAAAAAAAAAATCTTCAAGCTGCTTTGTAAACGGGTAACCAAGAAATACTTCATCTCAAATTCTTCCATGTCAGGCTGGAGATTTAGCTCAGTGATTCCAGTGCCTGCCTAGCAAGTGCAAGGTCCCTGGTTCATTCCCTGCTCACCACATACAGTAATGCTTGGGTGGTGACTCACACTCACCAGCAATTAGTACCACATACCACAGTGTCAGGCATGGTGGTTCACGCCTGTAATCTTAGCTCTTAAGGGGCAGAGACAGGAGGATTGCTGAGTTCGAGGCTTGCCTGGGCTACATAGTGAGCTCAGGGCCAACCTGAACTACAAAGTGAGACCCTGTCTCAAAAAAACAAAACAAAAAAACCTTCCTTGTCAGACACCCTTTATTTCATCATTAATGGGCACTCATGTCATTGTATGATGGAGTTTTACCAAAGTGCCCCAAACAATTAGTCTCACTTTGTTTGAGGTGACACTTACCAGTGCACACTGAGTTTTTCTCTCAATTTCTACATTAACCTGTTCAAGACTATTAACTTTTTGAGTCTTCCAACCTGAAGACAGGGTGAGTAGTGTTTGTGCTCATCATTGTTTTCACTGCTGACATCCACGCAGTGTGGCACCTGTTTGCCTGCACGAGACTGAGACTGTAGTGCTCCTTCCCATGTAGCGTCCTCTTGTAACCTGAAGGAGGGCAAAAACATTTATGCATGCTTCTCTTGAGCACAGGGCAGGTTCACAGGTTTGACCAACTGATGCTGCTTGTGGTCTCCTTTTCCAAGGATTAGAAAGATGAAGGAAGCATGAGCGATGGCCTGAAATAACTCAGAACGCAGCTAGAAAACAGTTCCCTCTCCGGGTCCATGGCCTCCCTCACATGCCTGGCACCTGCGCCTGTGCCTGTGTGTGGGGGCCGCTCAGTGTCTACTTAGCGCCTTGTTCAAAGCACACGTTCTGCTTGAGTTTTAATACAGTCAGCCCTGCATGGGGGAGAAGACTGAATGAAGCGAACTCGCTCTTGGTGTTTGTTGTTTTAGACGTTTACTCGATGCGTGTGCTTTAGAGAAAGAGGTCGAAGCAAGGGGCTTTCCTAGAACAGTTTGGAAGCACGAGAACAGTGCCTCGTCCATGTGGTGGGCGAGGTGCGAGTTCCACATGGCAGAGAATTTAAAACTGCGATGTGACAAATGGAAGCCAAAAGCATTCTCCTAACGATCCTGCCTGTGACTCTTTGCACAATAATGCAAATCATGGCAGTCAGTCATCAGTTACTTATTGAGAGATCAAAAAGACTGACACTTTTTTTTTTTTTGAGACAGGGTCTTGCTTTGTAGTTCAGGCTGGCTCTGAGCTCACTATGTAGCCCAGGCAAGCCTCGAACTCAGTAATCCTCCTGCCTCTGCCTCCTGAGTGCTGGGATGACAGGCGTGAACCACCACGCCTGGCACTGTGGTATGTGGTATTGACTGCTGGTGGGCATGAGTCACCACACCCAGCATTGTATGTGGTTACTGGAATCGAACTCAGGGCCTTGCACTTACGAGGCAGACACTGGAACTACTGAGCTAAATCTCCGGCCCAAGACTGACACTTTTTAAGCCAGACTTTCAACTCAGTGTTTCATGATCAGTAGATTAGAAATAATATTTTCCTCTCTTTAGAAAATGGTATCTTCTCAATTTCTTTACATATTATTATTATAGAAGGTCATTACATAGTCATGCAGAGACATTTCTGTAACAAACACACATAAAAATGCTGCATCGTAGTCTATAGTCTGCTGCAATAGAATTTTGAGAGTCTAAAATGACCTAGTAAATATACCTTTTATATGCACACTTATTTAATTAGGAGAAGCTACTCCAAACCTGTCATGTTAGTCTACATTTTGTGTCATTACTATGATCAAAGCTACTTGCAATAGTTTCCAGATCAACATCAGCACAGACATAGAAGCACAATTGTAAAAATAATTATGTCAGACTAAGGTCTCCATTAAAATATAGTAGTGCATTGTTGGGAACTTGATGAAGGATAAATGTGCTAGAATAGAAAGCTGTCATTTACAGTCCATCGAATTGTAACTGTAAGCATTAGAGAAGAAAGGGTGCCGCTTTGATGGTCTGATAGCTGATGTTTCAAAGCTCCCTGCTGCCCGTGTTTTCAGGGACAAACACAGTTGCTCCAGTGGAAGTGCAGTCAGGTCAATAAAACACCTGAAAATCTGTTTAATGGGTCAAAAAAGTGTTCACGCATTCCTTTTAGATTTAAATAAAAGAGAGGGAATGTTCTCTAAAGTCAAAAATGAACCCTCATAAGAGGTAGAAAACCAATTATAACTTTTCTCTTATTTAAAAATAAATTCTTACTGTTTCTTCTGAGACATAGTAAGTTTACATATTTATGGGGGTACTGTATGAGAATTCAATACAGGTATGTAATACATAGTAATCAAAGCAGTTAATTTAAATTAATTGACATTAATGCTAGGCATTCCTAGCATCTCATCCATATCTTCATCTGTCTATCTGTCATCTGCTTCTTTAGTCTGGATCCCACATTTGTCTCTGTGGTGTGGTGCATGTGGAGTGTGCTCATGGGAGAGTGGGGGATCCCCAAACCAGCCTTCATTGCAGTGAGGATGCAATGGGGTCTCCCACCTCGACTTGGTGGTCCTCTTGCTGGACATGCGCACTTTGTCCAGCTTCATCCAGAGAAGGATGCTCCTGAATGGCTGGCCTTCCTCGTGAGACAGTAAGTGAGAATGATGATGATTCCTCACAAGCACGGTGCTCTTAGGCGCTCTTGGCATGGGCTACCCTTCAAGGGCGTCTACGTTCTCAACACTTCCAAGCTAAAGGTTCCTACAGTCAACCTGATTGACTACAATGAGGGAGCTGAGGATAGATAGATCAACCAGTTGTCCAAGGTGCTTTGTTATAGGATGGAGTAGCTATGCTACTTTACTGTTTTATTATTAAATTGTTATCACATACACTTGACGTGTAGTCATGAATGGGCTTTAAAACAGCTTGACTTTGCCCCAAGACTTAAAGTTACCCTTTGACACACCAATTTCAATCCTAGGAGGCTTGGTTCCAGTCTGTACTGTAGCGTTATTCACAGCATCTGAGCTCTGGAAACAATCCAGGGTCCCTCTGTAGATGAATAAATAAATACAATGTGGCATGTTCATCAGAGGATTATTCACATCATAAGAAGGCATTCTCATATATGCTACAGCATGAATTAACCTTGAAAACATTACACTAGATAAAATAGTCCAGACATAATAGGACAAATATTGTATGACTTCACATACATGCAATGCCTAGAAGAAGAAAGATCCCACAGACTTAAGAGAGGTTAGAAGTCGCCGGAGTCAGATGGGAGGTAAGAAGTGGGAGTTATTGCTTATTATTTCTGTTTTGGGTGATGAGAAAACTATGGAAATAACAAGGAGGGCTGCACAACATTTTGAATCTTATATACTTAATTGTGCACTTAAAACGATTATAATGAAGGGAGAAGCAAGAGTCAAGGTCTCTCTGGCTTGGATCAATGTGTGTCAAATTATGCTAGAGGTAAGAGAAAAATCCCAGTTACTTTTGTGTTAAATTCTTTTATTTTAGTTAATACCAACAACCTGACAACATAGAGATTTGGTCAGTTCCCCTGATCTGCTGACTAAATGTTCCGTGCTCTGACTCCAAGCGAACGCCAGTGCAGTGTGACCACAGCCTTTCCTCTTGAGGGGCTAGAGCCATGATAATGGTCTCCACTTTGGTGGCCAGCATGAATGTTCTCTTTAAAAAAGTCACCCAGTCTCCCGTCTTATACATTACAGTGTCCTACACTCTCTTTTGTCATGGCTCCATACTTCTCAGTCTGCAGGAACTTCTCCATTTTTCTCTTAGTAATGCAGCGAATACTTTCAAATGGGATAGCTTTTCAGTTTTCAGCCCTTGTTAGCTAATATGTCCCTCCCTTTGTAGCACATATCTTGCCTCCCAGTTCT
>PVIC010014474.1:0-36546 GCA_004025085.1 Thryonomys swinderianus | reverse complement strand
AATAGACAAAAGTCTAGGTGTAGATCTTTTAGTTTCTACCAGGAAACAACACTTAGATTTCCTGGCAGTGCATTTATGTAATGACTGTGGTTTCTTTTTGTAAACTGTGTCTCTGACAGGGAGGAAGAAGGAACCAAACTGATTGTGTAACTTTATAAATAGAAACAGCCATGTTAAAATAACACACTGCTTTGAGTTAAGATGTTGGATTTTGGTACTAGCTGCAAAATTAGGACATTGTGTGAATTTAAGATCCATCTTAAATCCACTCAGGTTTGCTGAATGGGAATAATCAGAAGTTTTTACCCTCTTTCTATTGTACTGTATGTATTTTAGTCCAAATTAATCAAAAAGTTTTCTGTGCTGGATAATTCAAGCTGGAGGGACACAGGAACATTGTCTTTTACAATTATTGAATAATGATCTCATAACATTTGTAATACTGAATATAAGTTATAAAATATTTGAAACCATTTATTCTGCAGTAACATGAAGGATAAAAAGGTATCTACCTTATTGTCTATTGAATTAATGTATGATACATTTGCCATACTTTTGAAACACTAAGTGAGTTATATGACATTATTATTTATTTTAGAAAGCACAACAGGTAAAAGTAGTGAAATCTCCTCACCCTAGACTCTCCCTCCCAAACAAGAGGCCAGGATTCTCAATGTGATTATTATTAAAAGGGAGACATTGGACTATGTGTATCCCTTTGTGCATGTTTATAGTTTATAGGTTTGGAATCTTTTAGGGATACATGTGTCAGCTCCATGCTTTCCTTAATTTGTGTAGCAACTGCTTCATAGAGCCTGTGAGCAAAGTAATCTCCTCCACCATGGCCATAATCTGCATTTGTTCCAAGTTCACTGACCCTGGTGGAATAAAAGTTCTTATTTAAGCTCTTCCTCTAATTAGAAGCCAGTTTGATTCATATTTGTTTCTCTTGAGACTTCCTAACAGAGTGTTTTGTGTTTGATAGAGATTTAAATATATTGCTGAATAAAAAATAAAAAATGATTTTTAGAATTTTAACCTTTTATCTCATTATGTAATCTCTCCATTTTTCAAAAACAGTTATCCTAGAACTTATTCATGATTTCTTGACAATAAATATTAGTAGCTCTGTCATTTCTTGGTATCACTTCTCTGTGCTGTAAAGTGTCATAATTTTGACCTTACATGGACTATGTTCTTCTTAAACAGAATCTTCCAACCTGGGAATGGCCACATGTATCTCCAAACTTGTATGATTAAATATACAATATTGAAAGTGAAAGAGATAGTAGAGGATATTCTAATGCAAGTGATCTCTGTGTATGTGGGTAAAATTAAAACTCAGCCAATTGAAATGGACTCTCCAAAACCGGTCATTTTTTTTAAAAGTAGGTGTAAAATTCCCTGTTATTCCCAACTTGTTTACAACTGTTACTTAGTTTTCTCTAACACATCTGCTTAGAAAAATAATTATGACTTGAGTATCAGATATAAGATCCATTTTCTTATAGAAAGTCAGCCACTGTGCTAAGAACAAATAGGGAGAGAGCATGTTGGAGATCTAAAAGTGTCTTGGCATTGTTGACTTTCCTTGTCATAACTGATGAGATGACTCTATTCACTATGCATGCTTGGTCTATGACTAGGTTTTCTTCATGGATGTTCACGGTTTTCCTTGTCTAGGATGATATATGATCTAGCTTTTCTTCTAAGCAATTGTAAGCTCATTGTAGTGTAGTAAATTCACCCAAGTACCCTGTAATTTATATGTGTTACCTACAGGGGTTTAAAATACAGTACTGTTCAGATGTTCAAGAAAATGTAACTCTGGATCTTCTGTAACATCTCTTTTCTTGATCTCTTTCCTCCTGAAAGTGGTGAAAAGAAGAGAAAGATGGATGAGATTAAATGAGATTCTTCTTTTGGTATAATAAAGAAAAGGTCTTTTAGAGTTGACGTTTTATAAATCTGATGATCAGATTTCTTGTTAGTACTAATTTGCCTTTTTGTATGAGGTTTGCTTTTTCTTTTGTCATTTACAAAATGACATCTTTGCATGGATAAGTGAAGGGGGCTTAGGAAAGGTTCTGTGTCTTCAGTGTAATGAGGGATGGAGTGAGAAAGCACCTGTGTCTGGCTTGCTGCCTTCTGGGCCCTTTCTGGTCTCTACAGGGTGCTCTCCTAGCTAATCCCTGGGGACCCATTGCTGTCCTCTCTAGATGTGCATGCCAGATCCCGCTGGCAGCTATTGCTGTGTTCTGTGTTGTCCTTGTCCTGTGGCCAGCCCTCTGAGTATGGCAGTCTGTACAGTAGTTCTGCAAACCCCTCCTAGGATAAACACAAACTTTTAGATTCATGCATATTTGGAAATGTTGTCTCAAGACTTACCCACTTGCATCATGTTGCCATTTTCCCTCCACTGGGGCAGTTTGTGCAGACAGGGCAGACCCTGTGTCATGGCCAGCCCAGCTCTCCAAGGTCAAGTCCTGCACAAGTCTTCTTCACCTTTCCATGCTCTTTATCATGTCTTGGATGTTTTCTTCTCCAACAGTCTATCCTACGCCGCACCGTAGGGTTGTGAAGCCACTAGATTCCATCTCAGGGATTCTAATTGTGTCTTACTTAAAGCAAGCCTTTTCTTGCTGTCTTCCTGCTATATGAACTCTTACTTATCCTTATTGCATAGTCTTTGAAAGTAGATCAGGAAGCCTGTGTAAATATAAAACAGTTTTAGAAAGCATGAATAGATACGGCCTGTTCTATGTAGACCTCATACGTGATAATGGAACAACTCACTGTCAAAATAGAGGTTTACATTTTAGCAATGTACACTTAAAAATCACTGAAAATAAACAACTACAAGTTACTTTTATAAGCTGAATTCTGTCTCTTTTAAATAATGAAGGTCATTATTTCAGTAACGGAGGCACTGTAGGTTCCACTAAGAAACTCAGGCCAAGAAGACAAAATGAATGCCATTTTACTTTATCAAAAATACACTCCTTCCTACATAAAATAGTGAATTCATGTGTCATAATATGTTGAAATTCTCAATTAAGAAAGTTTAAAGCATATTCTGGTACTGATCTTATTGTTTATGCTACTGAAAGTTCATGAAGTGCTACAAATAATAAGTTGTAACTTAGTCGAATAGCATGAAATCATGTAACTATTGCTTGAGGTGTAATTAGCAAGCATTTATTTTGAAGTAATGAGCACTATTAATACAAAGAAAAGTTTGATATCAGCTTCATTTAGGAAATTATAGCAAATACATAATAAATGATGAACCTTAAGAAACAAAATAATTTTAGAAAGTATGGACAGATGTGGCCCATAAAGTTCATGTTCAATGATAGAATAATGCACAATTAAAAACAGATTAAATTCTAAAATGTTTTATCATGCTTACTAGGCTAGTTGTTAATACTGCACTTAGCAGAATTAAATATTTAAAACTATTTTATAGTAATGGATTGGATAAATCTTTAACTTTTTCATAAAACACATATGTTCAAATAATGAAAAGAGCCAGGCATGGTGGTTCATGCCTATAATCCCAGCACTCAGGAGGCAGAGGCAGGAGGATTGTTGAGTTCAAAGCTTGCCTGGACTACATAGTGAGCGAGACCCTGTCTCAAAATAAATAAATAAATAAATAAAAAGAAAAAAGAAAAGAAAACCATGAAATGACACTCAAGGGAAATTCAAATTTACATATTTCTGATAAAATTATTACTCAGCCAGCCTGAACTCCAGGGACTTCATCTCTAAAATTAAAATTATACTATGATGTCCACAGTTTTTTTGTTTTGTTTTATTTATTTTTATTTTATTTATTTATTTTTACTTTTTTTTTTTTGCAGTACCAGGAATCAAATGTGGGCCCTTGTGCTTCCAACGTAGGCACAGTACCACTTGAGCTAAATTCCCACCCTCTTTGCAGAATTTATATCAAGAATTAGGCATCTTTTTTTTCTGTACCTTGGGTGAGATTTTATTAAATAATAACTATTCCATATGCTCTAAGATTTTGGGTTCAAATATCTTTGAAAATCATGTGATTATCTGTAGGAATGTTTTCTGGTGTTATTTTAGTTGTTATGGTTTCATGTCTTAAGAAGGAGCAAACTTTTTAACTAATAAGAGTTTTAAATTCAGCAACTAAAAATAATTCTTTATCTTTCAAGTATTCAACAACATTTGCAACAATAAATTTTAAAATATAATGTGGTTTTTAACAATTCTTTTAGTCTGAATTTTAAACCATTATCTGTACTTAAAATAGTATTTCTTTAATTTGTTCATCAGAAAAAAAATATTTTAGAGAAAAGAATCTCCCTTGTGTTGTCTTTGCAGAAAGGAATGAATCATATTTCAATGATTTTGCAGGATATCTCACTAAAGATTCATATTTAATACCATGTTTGAAAACAGGGGATGATAAAGTCTGTGTATGTCATACGTCAATGAAATATATATCTAAAATGACCCCTCCCACTAACACACTTTTTTTTTTTTTTTGGAGACAGGGTCTCGCTTTGTAGTTCAGGCGGGCCCTGAGCTCACTATGGTGCCCAGGCAAGCCGCCGCGAACTCAGCAATCCTCCTGTCTCTGCCTCCCGAGTGCTGGGATTACAGGCATGAGCCACCACGTCCGGCATTGTGGTATTTGGTGTTGATTGTTGGTGGGCGTGTCTCCACGCCCAGCATTATATGTGGTTACCGGGGATCGAACTCAGGTCCTTGCGCTTGCGAGGCAGGTGCTGGAACCACTGAGCTAACCCTCCGGCCCAACACACTTATATTTTTGAGGCCATGAAGTCAGTTATGCCTTTATGACACAAATTTCTGCAGTGCATTTGTTATCAGGGTGTTTGTAAAGGCAGAGATTATATGATAAAAAGGAAATGCACTTTGTTTCAAATGCTGTCCATTGCGTTTACCAAGAAGAGAAATACATCTTACATTTGAGATAAAATATAATCTATATTTCTATCGTGAGTTCAGGAATTTCAAGGGGTCGCTTCTACAAGAGAGTTCCAAGGGAGTTAGGAATCTGGCCTGCGATTTTACTTTTGGCAGTGGCTTTTGAAATAAAACACAGTTGCTTATAATATTTCAAAAAGTTATCCATCATCCATGTTGTAAAATACATTGCAGTATTTTAAGCTCTGAAATATGAATTGAAACATTTGCTATTCATGGGAGGTGGAAAACATGAAAAGAGAAAGAAAGTGGGATATAGAGGTTTGGAGGGATTGGGTTCCATGTGGATGTAGATTTTGACTCAAAATACATATGTTTCAGGAAATACTTTTTGAGGACTGTGTTGTTAATTAAGATTTTCAAAGGTTCAACCATACTATTTCAGGTTCTCAGGAAGTATGTAATACATATAGTCGCTATGGCAAAGTTCATGTCTAAGACTCCAGCTGTTTACACACACAGTTCTAACAGATTTACCAGAAAGACTGGTGAGAAAACAGCTCTCTTGAAGACAGATGCGAAGTCACAGTCATATTTTATTACACTATCTCATTGTGGTTTTTTACACTGTGGGAATTCCATTTCCAGAATAAGGAGAGACTCCACTTTCATTTGAGTCTGACCACTTTTCTTCAGGGAAAGCAAAGACTCACAAATCAAAAGTTTGTTCATGTTAAGCCCCAGGAAAAAAAACTTAAAAAGAAATTCTTGCTACATAAGCATGTCTGTCTCTGTAACAATAGTTATGCTACTAAAAGCTCAATTCAAATGAAGTGGAATGACTGATGGAGTATGTAGCTGGGTATGCTTGGCCGTGCAATGGCTCTGGATACTTCTGCTATGATCTTCTACTGGTGGAGATTCAGGGTTCCCTACCCTGGGCTAAGCTCATCAACTTTTCGTGTTGATTCACTGGCCTTACAAGTTCACAGGTATTTCTTCTAATTTGTTTATAGTGCAGTTGTAGAAAGTGCACATCTTTGTTCTTTGTTTAAATGAGTAGGAGTGGGCCATTCATAGTATTATAATTTGTCAACCCACTAAAGATTGCAATGTAGAAGTCAGTTTCACAACTAATCAAAATTTCTCTTTAATCTCTTAGAAATGGGAAGGTAAAATTTCTTTAATTCATGTTGTTCTCAGTGTGTTTAGTCATACTGTGATAACTTTTCTTTAGGATCAGTTATGTTCCAAAATTATTTTAAAACTATGTCATAAAATACCAAAAACTATTATTACAAATGTGTTTGGGGACAATATAAATCCCGTCTTAAAATTATTCAGCTTTGTCTAAAAATGTATGTGTGTGTGTGTGTGTGTGTGTGTGTGTGTGTGTGTATATATATATATATGTATATGTATATGTATATGGAGTACAGCTTTCTGACCCTAAGGCAAAGGTTTTATGACAGAGTGAATAATTTTTTAGGCTTAAAGAAAATCAGATGTTGCTCTCTTGAAGAATAGCTTTTTGAGTGATAGAAAGAATAAATTGATAACCTCTTTTGCTATGTGTTTTTCTTTTTTCAGACAGTTTGAAAATGACAACTCTGCCCTTAATTTGAATCCTGTAATTCCTCATAATTCCTGTATTTCTTATTTTCATCTTGTTCATACTGTCACCATTTTAATTGTTCTTTGCACTTAATTTATTTCATTATGTTGATTGATTCTACAGTGTCTTAAAACATTTCTCTGTACTTTAAAAATAACATGATGGCTGTACATACATGCATAATGAATTAACCTCAAGATATATTAAGTATAAAAGGCAAAATGCAAAGTTTTGTGGTTGGTATGCTTCCATTTTGGTAATGAAGTTCATGTCACACATACATATATATACTTACACGTAGTTACTTCTTTGTGTGTAACCCATCTCTACAAGCATGTTAGAAAAATAGTTGCCGTGTTTGCCTCCAGGAAAGAAAGGGAAAGTGAGAAGTCCTAACATCAAGGGTATATGTATATATGTAATATGTCCACAAATATGCACACCATTTATGGAAAAGTGTACCTCAAAGCCAACACAGAGCTATACAAATACACATACACATCCCTCTATATCTTTATATACACATATCTTTATAAAGACATACTTTATGTGAAAATCAGAGAACCTCTAATGTTAAAATGTTGCTAAAGATTAAAAATAACTACTGTGTGCTTTTCACACTTATGCTTATTTTTCCATTTGCTGAATATTTCTTTTTTGTTAACCTTTATCCAGGTATAGGGCAGAAATCGCCATTATTTAATAAAGTATTATTGCTTTGGTTTTACCATATATTGGCATTATTTCATCAGAGTAAAATACAATACTCTCACATCTGTGTTTTACATTCAAATACAGTGAAGTTAGTTTTTACTGTCAAAATATTAGATACAGATGTGGATGCCTCAACTCAGGTTTAAAATTTTAAATCGAGGTTATATGGTTTTAAAAACAAACAGGGAAGATTGTCAGCTGTGTCTATACATTTTTGAATGGTGATGAACTTAACATTTCAGTGACTTTTTTAAATCAAGATGTTTTAATTTGGCTCAAAGGACACAAAATTCAAAATAATCCTTCATAGAAAGAGTATATTGATCATTTTAGTGTGAATCATTTGGCTAGGTCCTAAAATTTACATTCTATGTAGGGATGAAGAGGAGGCATTTAAAAGGGAAGCATTGGAAAATCCCACTAAAATCCTTTGTCACAGAGTCGTTTGTCTGGAGCATCAGTATGCTTCAAAAGAGTTGAATTTGAAGTTATAACCATGTTTGTCTCCCATGAGGCAGAGATACAATTAGAAAATGACTGCAGAAGTGCCACACTGAAGGGGTCATAGCTGGTTAAACCTTTCCTAGCTTGACAGGAGGAACTGGGAATATTCTTTGCTTGTTTTGTCTTCCTCTTGGGCAATTGATTACAGTATTGCCTATGTGAAACTCTTTCTAAACCAAACCTTTCCAGAAGTTTTGTGACTTTCTGTCCAGTCATTTTCTTACGGGACATCTGTCATGATTAGAAAAGATGGTGACCCTCAGTTAAATTAATGCCATTTACATTCTGGTACAATGCTAAGCAATCTGGAATGGTGAACTAATAAAACTAGTTTATATGTCTGTCTTAAAAGAATATTGTTTAGAAATGTTTCAGCGTTGCAAAGAATGAAATAATAGATGAATCATGACCCTCTGAATGTTCACAACATTTAATACCTGCCGTACAAGCAATAAGGTACTGAATTGCGGTAACCTTCTGTCCAAATATTCATGAAACCTCAATGAATTTTAATTTGTTGGCACTGGTAAAGGAACATATCATAGAGAAAACAGAAACCCTATAGAAGACTCTACAGAAACTTCTTAAAATCTTAATTTTCCTGTAGGTTGTTTACTATTCTATACTTTTTAGGTACTGCACTTAAAATCCATAGCTGTCAAAATAAAATGTATTATTTTGGGCTATTAGAAAAATTATCTTCCTCAAGTCTGATATCTGTGTGAATATTAAGAAGTTTAAAAAGTTTTGTCAACAGATTCAAATAGTGTTTGTTTACATTTCCTTTAAATATCATCAAAGAAGAAATTTTTATAAAAAGCACCTTCTGCTGTCTCATTTTGGATGTTTTTTAATTTTTCCAACAGATAACATTATGTTAAAAATTTTAAATAACAAGTAAATGCAGCACTTGTAAGATTTCTACAAATGCAGTATACATATTAAAATGAATTATGCCTTTGGTAATGGGTCATTGGATGAGTATTGAATACTCTTAATAATCTTCTCATTTTTATATCATTAAAATAAGAGAATTTTAGTACTTTTAGGTTTCATGTATAAAAAAGTATTTCATCCCTGCAGAGACTTTTGTTCAAAGGAGAACTTGATGTAGTGTTTTAACTACCTGAAGTTCAATGACAAAGATAATGAGACATGTTGCTTTTCTTGGGCCAGTTCTGCAGGTTCGCAGGGTGAGTATGGTTCCAGTGTCGCAACCCCGTGAGAGCTGAGGGGGAGGCGGAGAGAAAGTTGGACAGTCATCTGCACGTGGTGTTAGTCTTCTGTGGTCAGCCTTAGAAACTGTTGAATAATCTGTTTACTTTGTACTGATGTTTTGTTCTGAAATGCGATGAAACAGAACATTTATTAAATTAATAATCCTTTCTGTAATCCTTCCTACGAAGGTCCAATAAGTGACTCCAGTAAATAATACAGAATTCTAAATGGACAACATCCTCACTCTCTGTTTGTTTGAATTTATCAATAAATGAAAGCCCAAAGGGAAATTATCATGTGATACGTGACCTTTTTAGAAATGTTATTTTGATTAAAAATAGCTTATCTAACATTTACATATTAATGAGGCAGAAGTTTCTTGGATGAAGCAAATGTTTATTTTAGGGCTTGAGTGGGGACAATATACAGAGGATACAATCCCACTCCTGTTTAGAAGGTCACGAACACTTCACCTTTCTTTTCCTTTCAAGTGCATATGACATCCTGATTTTCCTTTTCTTGCCTAATAAAAACTACCTACAACTTCATAAACTATACAAATATATTTAAAGAATTACTATCTTTTTTTTTTTTTTTTTTTTTTTTTTTTTTTTTTTTTTTGCTTTTTGGAGACAGGGTCTCGCTTTGTAGTTCAGGCTGGCCCTGAGCTCACTATGGTGCCCAGGCAAGCCGCCGCGAACTCAGCAATCCTCCTGTCTCTGCCTCCCGAGTGCTGGGATTACAGATGTGAGCCACCACGCCCGGCATTATATGTGGTAACTGGGGATCGAACTCAGGTCCTTGCGCTTGCGAGGCAGGCGCCGGAACCACTGAGCTAACCCTCCGGCCCAAGAATTACTATCTTAAAAATATTTGCCAAAGTATGTGCAGCTTCTCATAACTGGCTCCAACAATTTTAAATTAGATGTGGAAGATCTAGGAATGTCAATGGACCAAATACTCAAAAAACAAAATGCAAAGTATAAACAATAATTCTACTAAAGATAAATGGATAAAACTACATTTTATGTAACCAAATTCATTCTTATTTATCTAAGGACTGCTAAAAAGAATTTTTCACACAATCGTTAAATTTATAGAAACCTAGTTCTCTCCAGCAGACATCTAGTGACATGTTGGGAAGGCATTCTCTGTTTACTAATTGAACTTTCACAAACCAATCTTTGATTATTTTTATTATTTACTATTTCCTTCTTGATAGTCATGATAAACAACAATAAACAACTAGGATAACTTTTTGTAATGTTCATAAGAGCCTAAGTCACCCTGCTGAACATTTTTGCAAGAAAAATTTAACATTTATTGGCAGGTTTAAATGATTATTTCTTTTTATTATGAATCCTTGGATTTATTAGCATAAAAGTATGTGATAATATTTTGGTAGGCTTCAAAATATAATTTTGGATATAAAAGTTTGACTTTTTTTCATTGTGAAAAAATGTAATTCTGAAAACCATAAATGGCTATGTTTTAAGATGACACAATGAGACAAGTCTTCGAAAGTATAGGAATTTAGAATTAAAGGTAAAACAACTAAGATTATTTGTCCACATTTCAGGGTTTTTCATTGTTTCCATAACAGTTATTGAATCAGAAGACAAAATAGGAAGCAAAAATCATTTAAAAGAGTTCTATAGAGCATCATATTAATAAGAAATCTCTAAATATTCATACATAATTTAATTCAGCTATAACTCTATTATATAATATGGCTGTTATTGTAATATAAACAAGGCAAGATTGATGCATATTTTCAAAAATGCCTAAATTTTTATTCCAGTTCCATGATTAGAATACTCCTTATTTTCTTTATGATTATTTCATTGTGCCACAGTTTCTTCAAACATCCTTTATTTGTATCTTCTTTTTTATATTTGTTTATATTTTTATTTATGTCTTCTTTGTATTTCCTGGATTAAACCAAGTTATGGTTTTACAAAATTTCTGTCACCTGAGCAGTAGGGTCCAGTGGTTCCCATATGATAGTTACAACATTTAAAAGATTCTTTATGATTTGGTTTTGGTAAATTTCCTATTTGGTAGTTCTTACTTTAAGGCCTTTAAGAAGTATCAAGTCAACAGCAGCACATGCCCCCTAAGAGAGTTTCTCTGGTACAGTCAATTGTAGACACTTGTTATGCAAATGGAACCTTACATAATAATTATTTATGGGGCTTTGAGGCAGCAGGTATAATTTATTGATGCTCAGTGTATGAGTACTTTTTGCATCACACTCACAAAATACTGGGGATGACTGAACTATAAAGACAAAAAAAACTATTTGGCTGATATTGGTAAGCCTGAAAGCCCATGATCGAGTAGCTCCATTATCTGGATGCTGGATGGAGTTTAGTGTTGGGCGGGTTTTGGTGAGAGCTTGTGTGAGAACACAAGGTCTGATTGCTAGAGGAGAGCTGGGAAGCAGACAGGATTCTCAGATTCCTTCTGTGGGCTCCTCCCCACCATCCCTGGGGACCTCCTATTATGCCTCACTTCATAAAGGGCCCAGAGTTTGTTCCAGCACTGCTGTTGGGGGTTAAGATGCCAGCGCATGAACCATTGGAGTACAAACCACTCTGAACCATAGCTCTGAGAAAACAAGATTATGTAAACTCTTGAGATGTTATTCACATAACTACCCTCAGGACTACATTTTTATAGAGCTATAGCTACTATCCATTCTATAACCTTATCCACTTTTACCTTTTTTCAAAACAAGCATATAATTTAAAATTCTATTGTATTTATTTACTTTTTGTTTATTTATTTTTATACAAGGTTTCCCTTTATAGTTCAGGCTGGCCCTGATCTCACTAGGTAGCCTAGGCAAGCCTCAAATTCAGCAATCCTCTTGCCTCTCCCTCTGAGTGCTGGGATGACAGGTGTGAGCCACCATGCCCGATTTAAATTCTTAAATTCATCAATTCAGTTTAGTTTTAAAAAAAAAAAACATTTGTTCAAAGGGTGGAGAGGTCTTACCTACCTTGCTCTTTATGATACATGACACCTATTTCTAGACAGTTTCTTACACAAGTGAGTACTTTGTCATTTTTCCTGCTCTTTTGTGGACATTAAAAGCAACTTTATTAGGTCTATGAGGTTTACACAAGTGTGTGTGTGTGTGTGTGTGTAATATACACAAAATGTGCGTGTGTGTGTGTGTGATTACCAGAACATTTAGATGAGATGTGAGTGACAAGTCGAGGAAGTTAACATATGTTTTTAATATGGGTAAAATGAGAATTAACTTCTATCCTATACTAGTACAAATTTGCCAGTGTTGAGTTTGATTGTGAACTGTATATAAATGTACCAGTAAAGAATTCAATTAAAATATATTTTAAATTATTACCTTTATCTATCAAACTAGATAATTTAGGTTTTCACTTTATGGATGAAAGCTCCTATGTAATTCTTACAGATCCATCTTACACCGTCATTCTATTTTATTTGCATTTGAAGTAAGAGACAAGTCTGATATGTGAAACATTTCTCTTGAATAAGACAGAAAAAATGATGTTTACTTTTACCTTCGTAATATACATAAGGTTTCCAAGTATTCAAACCTCTTTCCCAAGAAATGCACTGGAACTTCACTTGTTTTCCAGTCACCTGTAATTACTAATGTATTCTGCAGAGTAAAACCTGAGCTACTTTGGAACTGTGATTCCCTCTAGAATGTTCTTGTTAGCTAATATCTGACATCCTGAAATCCATGTGATTAGTGCTATTCTTTAAAATAAAAATCCATTTTATTGGGCCGGAGGGTTAGCTCAGTGGTTCCCGTGCCTGCCTCGCAAGCGCAAGGCCCTGAGTTCGATCCCCGGTAACCACATATATTGCTGGGCGTGGAGACACGCCCACCAACAATCAACACTGCATACCACAATGCCGGACGTGGTGGCTCACGCCTGTAATCCCAGCACTCAGGAGGCAGGGACAGGAGGATTGCTGAGTTCGCGGCGGCTTGCCTGGGCACCATAGTGAGCTCAGGGCCAGCCTGAACTACAAAGCGAGACCCTGTCTCAAAAGCAAAAAAAAAAAAATCCATTTTATTTACATTTTCTATGTATTATAATTTAAGGCAGTATTCCTAAACATTTAATAATATAAGTTGAAATGTATTTAAAGAAAAATAAAAGTTCTTTCGGTATAACTTAAGATAGTATAATACAACTGGTTGGATTTTTCTATATATCTATATCTATGTATTTCTATCTATATACATACATACTTGTTACTCTAATCTGTTTACTTAGTACCTATTTGAAAAATTTTGTCCTATGTCCCTTTTCTTAAGATTTGCAATTTCTTACTTTGGATGTACTATGCAACATTTTTAATGTATGAATAACAGCCTTTTGCTCTTAGAAATGTCTATTGAGCTCATGTTGTCATATTTTTATTAGCCTTCTAACACAAGATCTGACACCATTCATCCAATATTTTAATATTTTCAACCAAGATCAAAATCTATAACAGAAATGTAATTTGTGAGCAGAATTACATTTATAGTGACTGATTTGTTCAATATAGATAGAATATGAATAGTGGTAGAGGAATTATGTGGGCATTAAAATATCTCTACATTCTAATGATAGCTTTTGTAGAATGGGAAGTATCCAAAAGGAATTTGGTGTGGGAACATAATAAGGGGAAGGAATAAATATGATTTGGAAAAAAAAGAGTTTGTATATAGGGGGTGAGGAGGGGGTGGGTAGGCAGGGATGTGGGTAAAAATGAGAATTGACCTGTGTCACATATTGGAACAAATTTCCCAATGGTGTGTGTGATTGTGAACTGTGTATATAATGTACCAATAAAGTTTACTGAGTAATGCAAAAAAAAATCTCTACATTCTGGAGAATTGAAGTGAATACATAAGGCTTACAATTTAATTAGAACAATTTTAAAATGTTATACATTAATAACAGAAGAAAGCAGGTTTAAAATTACCTTGCTCCAACTTCTTTCATATGAACTCCTGAAGCCTCCTGATCTGGGTATTTAGTAGGATACTTTGATTTGAATCACAAAATCAGACAACTCAGCAATGGAAGTATGTTGAACCATACATCCGCTTCTGTCCCACATCAAGCACAAAACTAATAATTTACAGCTTAATTACAATTATATCAGAATGTTGTTGTGTCTTGTGTAAATCTAATTTGTAGTGTAGTTACTATGAATGTATCTTTTGATTAAAATTCAAAATTTCTATACTTTTAATAACTCATTAACTTGAACATCTCATTTAATAGTATCAAGGGAAAAATATTTTCTTTTTATCTAATCAAAGCTTTAGTTGGTAGGCCAATTCTCTTATGAAATAATATGAAGCACTCATCTTTAATGAAGAAAATTTTGAAGACCTGTGACTTTTGTTTATCTCCTTATTGAATATATCTAAGCAGAACTATAAAAAATATACTCATTCTAGAGAAAATTGAAATAAATTTTGAGCATATGAATTAGCAATGTGATAGTTGAAGGAAGCTATAAATATAGCAGTGTAAAAGGAGGCCAGAATTTAGAAATGATAAGTGCACTTCTTCAAAGATAAGTAGATGAAAGTACAAGGTAACATAATTAGTATTTATTCTTTTTGACCATTGCATTTATTTGTGCAACTGCTCTCATTAATCATTTTCTCTAAATAGATGTCTGGCTAAAATTCATGTACAGAACTAAAGTAACATATCAAAAAATGTAGTTGTTTTAAAAAATATAAACAATTTGAATTTATTACAGCCTTCAAATGTTACCTATGTCTCCAACTTAGAGACGAATTCAAAGTTAGAAAGGAGTTAACATGCAAGTGGTACACTGAGATCCTGAGATCCCTGGATTGTAGCATGGGAAGAAGGAAACAGTATATTCTTATGTAATAAGAATAGACTGAAAAGAAGACTCATAACAACTGCTTAATTGATGAGGATGCATATGTTAAACACTACCTTTTGAGATCTAACCATGTAGACCAGTGTGAGCCATTTAAAATGATCACTTCAGAACAGGAAGCAGGGATGCTTTGCTTTACAGAGCACACAGGTCCCGAGTCATGTTGGGAGATGGAGTCAGATGGAAAGAAGCTTAGCTTTGGACAGGGCTGATTCAATACTGAAGTTTACCTCTCTTCAGGTAGGTGATCTGAGGCAAATTCTTTAACTTCTTCTAACTTCAATTTCCCAAGTGTTAGAAGAATTAAAGAAATAATGGTATAAAGTTCTTAATATATAATTAATAGGTATTCTCTTTGGGAAAGTGTTTTTCAATGTACAATAAATATCAAATAAAATTATCTGAAAACTAATCACCAATATGATACTATATTATGCATATGTTTTTATTGAGTAAATGAGAGTTTGTTTTTATAGTTTTGATCCTCATTGTGCCAGCCATTTTGAACAGGACAAAAACCTGAGAGACTTCTGAACATACTTCCTCCCTTCCTCCCTCCCTCTCTCTCTCCTTCCTATCATCCTCATCCTTACCCTCTTTCTTAATTTTTTTGACAGTAGTGGTTGAATGTGCCATTTTTTACTTTATTTTTTCTATCTCTTGCTCTTAACCCGTTATCTTTCTACTTATTTTCAGATCTCAGGGCCAACAGCCTTGACCACTTACCTCAGTTTCTCCTTAAACCCCAAAGCCTGTATCAGCTTCCTTTCAATTATGGTCTCTTTTAATAGTATGCTCTTTCCATTCTAAACTCTACCTCAGTTTTTATTGCACAGTGAAAAGATATTCATCAAATTATAGTACATTAGTATTACTATAATTTGATGAATATCTTTTCACTGAGCCATAAAGTTCAGGGTATAAAAATCTATTAGAGCTTTTTGCCTACTGATATATTTCTAATATTTAACAAATAGTTGGCATGCAGTAAACTATGTGTGGATGCAGTAACGTATCATACCCAAATTCAGTTTTCTGGGATACAGCATTTTTAATGGGATGAGAAATAAATATACACATACCATACTCTTTTGCCAATACTCAGGTCAAATTTAATGTCTACAAATATTTACTAAGACAGTAAGCTAACTATTGTGTCAAAATGTAGAAATAATTGTATAAAATTTTTGGTCATTATGACATTTCTATAATTTTAAGTGACAGTATATAAGGATCAATCTTCTATACTTTAGAAGATTGTCTTAGCCAAAATGAAGTCTAAAATCTGAAAACAGTTTTCTTTTATTAGCAAGACATCTAGAAACTTGTCTGAATGAGAAAAATTGGGTTGGTTAAAAAAATGCTACCAAGTCATCCAGTCAGTCACACTGCTTGTGTTAACAGATGCTGAATAACGTGAGGACTGGGATCTAGCTCTCACTAAGGACAGGAAAAGTGAGCAGAGTGTGAAAACATAGTAGTAGGGACAGCTAAAAAGAGAAAAATCAGCACAGCATAGTGTCCTAGGCCTGCAGGAGAGGGACGGTACATCTGAGGCCGGCCAAACAGTTCATCCTATCTCAGAATAGAAAAATAAAAATAATGTCACTCAGTAGAAAGTCTCTGGGTTAAATCCTTAGTAGCACACAAACATGCACACGCAGGTGCATGTGTGCACACCCACATATGCACACACACACACACATGCACACACACACATGCATGTTGTGGGAAGAGACAGACCATGCTGATCAGCCAAGAAAAGGTTAAGCAGTGAGGATCTTGTAAAGACAGAGTGTTTTTAAAGTGAATGATTTTAAAACACAGGTCATTGCTCGTGAAATTCAAATATATTCTCTGTCTGTACCTCAAAAGCAAGAGGAAGGCCTAGGTAAACTTAAAGTACACTGAGCTTCAGGGCAGGCCCTGAGGGAAAAGAAATTAATGTCGTATATGCTGCTGCCCGAGTAGGATGAGGTTTGAGTTACATTAATACGTATGGCTTCTCAGTTATAAACGCCACCCGTCTAAAATCACCCAAAGAGGAAACCAACGGGTAGTTTGGTGGAAATGTAAGATTTATATTACATGCTATGCATATATTAAATTGGATTTTCACATTATTATTTTTATTGTCATCATGTATTATACCACTGGAACACTGCATCTTGTATCATGTGACTTTTCTCGGTAGCTATATCGCACAATTTGTAAAGACAAAACATGATAGTAAAAACAAAAGGAACATGGGTGTGTCCGCCTCTATTACCTTGCAAGCACTAGATGTTAGTATTGTTTTTCAACTTTGCAGATGGATTGAATAGGTTGTAAATTACCTGAACCCGCTTTTATTTCATTAATAGTGGACAAATTCTTGAAGACAGTAAAGGTTTTATTTCACTCTGTATTGTTGTGCTTCTTAGTGAATACATTGGATGAGTTCTGAATTTTCTCAGATTGGCTTTATATACTGTAATTACCACCGGAGGGTAAATTCTACAAGCCTGTGATCCTTTAGATTACTCATCTTTAAAATGGAGTCAGTAATCCCTACCTTGCTATTTATATAATGAATAATGACTGCTTGGCACAATAAATAATGGTTTTGATTTCCTTACTCTATATATGTTATTACTCTGTTTGAAGTTAACGTCTTCCATGGAAATTGTACAAAACATACATTAAAGTAACCAAAGCAGCACACTCAATCTATATTTCATTATAGGAAAATATATCTATTCTAACTTATAAATACAAGCCAGCTGGCAAGAATAAAGTTTTATGTGGCAGGATTTTAACTGCTACCAATAGAGGTCAAAAGGAGGTCTTTTTGTACATTTGTTTTTGGTGTTTGGTAAGTACATGCTCTACTGTTTGTTTTTATACAGAAGAAAATATTTTAAAATTTTCTTCATGATTTAGGAGAAAGCTCTTTATTCATCACACATGTAAGAGTCCATATGAACTTTCAAATTGTTTCTGAGTACTTTTGTATTTATTATTCCTTTGCCTAAAATGCTTTATCTTTATTATTCACCAGACTTTCTTAGAACGCCTCTTCAAAACGCTTTTGTCCCCACCCTTTCACAGAAGCCTCCCACCCTCATTTCGTCAGCCTGTTTTCTCTTTGTTGTGTTTACCAATGTGTTACAAGTATCAATTAAGTTGGGACAAAAATAATAGATCGATGAGTATAAGAGTTTGTTTCATTCACTGCTGTACTCTGTTACTAAAATTGTCTCTGTCATATAGGAATAAATATTTTTGTTTTGGGGGCAGGGTCTCGCTTTGTAGTTCAGGCTGGCCCTGAGCTCACTATGTAGCCCAGGCAAGCCTCGAACTCAGCAATCCTCCTGCCTCTGCCTCCCGAGTGCTGGGATTACAGGCGTGAGCCATCATGCCCGGCACTGTGGTATGTGGTGTTGATTGCTGGTGGGGGTGAGTTTCCATGCCCAGCATTGTATGTGGTTACCGGGGATCTAACTCAGGACCTTGCACTTGCGAGGCAGGCGCTGAACCACAGAGCTAACCCTCCGGCCACGGAATAAATATTTTTCAATGTATAAACGTATGAATGAATAAATAGGATTAAATCTCTTCATGAGAAAAAGATCTATATTTGATTACCTGAATTTTTTGTATATGTACACTCATGTTTTTAGCAACATATTTGTAGTAGCTAAATCCTGATTTTTCTTTTTCTTTCTTATTGGTACCAGGGATGAAACTCAGGTCTTTGTACTTGAGAAGTAGGCATGGTGCCACTGAGCTAAATCTTAAGTCTTTGTAATAGCTAAATTTTGGAAGCAACCCACATGTCCTTTAACTGATGAATGGATTAAAAAGATATTTTTAGCCGGGCATGGTGGCTCACGCCTGTAATCCCAGCACTTGGGGGCAGAGGCAGGAGGATTGCTGAGTTCGAGGCTTGCCTGAACTACATAGTGAGCTCAGGGCCAGCCTGAACTACAAAACGAGACCCTGTCTCAAAAAAAAAAAAAAAAAAAAAAGATATTTTCATACAATGGAGTACTACTCACCCCTAAAAAGGATAAATTTGAGTCATTTATAGCAAAATCAATGTACCTAAAGGCTGTACTCTTTAAGTGAAATAAACTGGACACACATGTGTCAATATGTGTGTAAATATAGCATTGTTTCCCTGGTGTGGGAATCTGAATGTATAAATAATATAATGTAAAATACATAATGTGAAATAGGAAAATATTGTGCAAAAAGAAAAGGGAACTAAGGAGAGATAAAGGGGAAAAGAAGGAAAAGAAAAAAATGAGAAAAAAGAAAAAATGGAAACCAATCTTTTATAAATTCAGGAAAGAGAGTTTAAAGGGAGAGGAGGAGATTAAGGAAAAAAGAAAAATTGAGATACACTGAATACAAACACAAATTCCTCATGATGTTGTGATCATTAAGTATTTCTAAATTATATCAATAAAATTAGTATTTTAATTATATACATTTTAATACATTTTTGCTCTTATTGTAACCAAACATGATGGTTTACCTCTGGGTGAGCTCAGGACCAACAAGCACAACTATGTAAGGAAAGAGATCTATACTTACACAAGTCATAAGACCATGAAGGCAACTTCCATAGTAGTATCTTCCTGATCAAAGGATGCAAGGGAGTTTTATTAGAAAATCATATATATTCATATTAAAGAGGCGTCATGAGATACAGATCAGATTCTGAGCATGCTCAGTTCAATACCTGCCTCCCGAATTCAAAATGGCAGAGGGAACATCTTCTGGGTGAAGAAGTTAGCATTATAAAGAGAATGGAGAGCAAAGTTCGTCCTATATTACCTACAGAAGTGAATCGCATTGCCTTCCCCAGTAAAGAGATCAAAGGATGGATGGAAGGGGTGAGGAAAGAAGGGAGCAGGGATGTAAAAAAGAAATTAAGCTGTGTTATGAACATGCACCAATTCCCTACAAACAATGTAAATATTATGTACAGTGCAGATGGACTAATAAACTGAAACTTTTTTTTTTTTTTCTTGAGACAGGGTCTCACTTTGTAGTTCAGGCTGGCCCTGAGCTCACTATATAGCCCAGGCAAGCCTGGAACTCAGCAATCCTCCTGCCTTTGCCTCCCTAGTGCTGGAATTAGAGGCATGAGCCACCATGCCCAGCACTGTGGTATGTGGTATTGATTGCTGGTGGGCGGGAGTCAACACACCCAGCATTGTATGTGGTTACCGGGGATCGAACTCAGGACCTTGCACTTGCAAGGCAGGCGCCAGAACCACTGAGCTAAATCTCCGGCCCCAAACTGAAACATTTTTAAAAGAAATGCAAGAAAATAAGTGTGAATTTCTTTTATTATTGGAAGTTTTTATCTGAACAAAAGAATAAATTGAAGGAGCCTTATATCAAATTAATGAAGCCATTATCTCCTTAGCCATGTAAGAACTATCTCAAAGTTTCTCCCTAAAAGCTAACAATATGAATGATATACTTGAATCATCATATGTGTTGAGACAGCATACAAATAGAGTACCAGATAATAATTTAAATATAAATATAACTTTAAAATAATAAGTAGGAGAATTTTGAAGAGGTGTTATGAAAAAATCTGTATGAGTTACTGAAAATATAGTAGATATGTACTAGTTTACATTTACATGTATTTATGTATTCATTAAAAATCATTAAGCAGAACTTACAGAGATCTACAATAATTTTATTGTTGCCCTTGTAGTCGATTGAGAGAAATATTGGGGAAGTAATTTAGTAGTTAAGGTTTCTATTTCTTTTCTAAGACACAGAGAGTGTGAATGTCATTGCAATCTATTATTATTATTTCTACTAAAGTAAGATAGATACAATAAATTTGGAAATTTAATTGTTTATATCGCTATTTTATAACTATAGGTTGTTCATAGGCCATTAGTGGTATTGTGAATTATTCTGGAGTCAACCATATTAGACTAAATATATGGGATCACAAGTTTTGGTGCATATTCTTACTGCAGTTTGTAATTCTTACCGCATTTTATAATTTCCAGCATTGCCTTTCTACTTCTTCAGTGCTGATAGCATGACAGAAAGCAATTGTGGTATGCATTATTAGCTCTAACTCTGAAGATGGCTCAAAGCATGCTAGGAATTCATAATAGGGTTATGAGGAAGTGTGATGAATTATAGTTTAAAATTGTTCATGGAAGAGATAACAGTCTATTTCATAGTGAATGTTTATTTTTATCAGTGTTTCTTTTCCTAATTAATGTTTACTTTTTCATTAATGTTTTTTAAGCTGATTTAAAACAATTTCTCATGGTAGTGAATATTACATATACAAAAATATTTTAAATTTAGTTGATTTAGTAGAGTTAACTTCTTGCCTTATGTTTCCCTGAGTGTTGAACAGGAAGATACAGGACTTGACTTTTGCCCAGAAAGGTTTTCTGTCTTGATTTGGCACCATTCCTTTCTACCCTCCTACTTCTTTCTTTGGATTTTCAGCAGTGCTGAAACTGTTAGGGCTTTGATGACACTCGGGGATGGACTAAGTACAGTTTGCCTAGAGGGACGTACATGAGTCTTTTGGAAGCAAGGCGTGGAATGTTACAGTTATATCTAAATGTCCCCCAAGTCTGGGGGCTCTGGGGACGTGGTCGCATCCTGGGGGCATGACACTCATGCTCATAATTAAGTGCAACATTGAAAGATAAGGCTTGGTTGGAGGAGGTGGGTCATATTAGGTGCAGCCTGGAAGATATATATCCACCCTTCCTCCTCTCATCTCTCTCTGCTTCCTGTCTGCCAAGCACATGCTGCTTCTCACTGTACTTCAAGCCACCTGACTACGGACTGAGGCTCTACCAACTGTGAGACAAAATAACCCTTTCTTTCTTTAAATTATGTATATTTGGTGTTGTGTCTCAGTGAAGAAGGAAGTAACTAAGGCACCTAGAAAGTCCCCAGGATGAAAAACTTCCTGTACATCTTCAGGGAATCTTCAGCCTACATGCTCAGAGAAAATGTACAACAGGACTGTAGGGTAACAAATTGTTTTATAGATATCTAGATCAACTGTCTACACAACACCTGTGTTCAGTAACTTTGTATTAAATGGGAATAAACACAGTATTTAGCTCAGAGTTGTATAGTCTAAATGGAATAATGAGTCAAAGCAATTTTCTCATTGTATAATGATATGCACATGAATGTACTAATTATAATTGTAGTTATAGTCAACTCCTAGGCCAACGTGTTTGACTGTTGGTTACCTCTAACTTTTAGGAAAGCACTATCGCAAATGAGGCCAAACCTATTTGTTCTATAACTTTAAAAAAGCGAAGCAGGGGCCGGAGATTTAGCTCAGTGGCTCCAGCACCTGCCTCGCAAGCACAAGGCCCTGAGTTCGATCCCGATAGCCACATACAATGCTGGGTATGGTGATTCACACCCACCAGCCAACAATACCACATGCCACAGTGCTGGGTGTGGTGGCTCGCCCCTGTAATCCCAGCACTCGGGAGGCAGAGGCAGAAGGATTGCTGAGTTTGAGGCTTGCCTGGACTACATAGTGAGCTCAGGGCCAGCCTGAACTACAAAGCGAGACTCTGTCTCAAAAAAAAAAAAAAAGAAAAGAAAAGAAAAAGCAAAGCAGGCATTGATGAAGTCCTACAGATAATGAGCTCAAAACTGGCCCACCTCCTTCTGTCCAGGAGCTGGCCATGCTGTGTCTGGTGCTGGGCTGTGGGCTGGGGTGGGGAATGGGATGGTGTCTGTGTGAGCCTCTGCTTCCCTTTGGGTCCTTGGCGTGACTCCAGCAAAGAATCAGTGGAAAGTGGCGGCATCAAGACAGGTACAGTATACAGTGAAAGTTATTTTAAGTGTGGCAAATTCAGAGAAAGCAGAACGAGGACTATCTTAGCAGCAGAGTGCTGCAAGACAGGGGGCTTCCCCTCTGCAGGGGCTGTTGTGTAGATGTGTTCATGCTCGAAGAGGCAAATTGTTGTGGGCTCAGCCAGTCAGGCTCTGAGCCTTTGTTTCCGGGAAGGGGACAAAGTCAGCACATAGTAAGTGTCGGTAGTAAAGGATGTAGTTGGGTACATTTTTTTTCACAATCATAATCACAATAAGCATGTGCTGATTTTACAATCATCAGCCACAAATAAGTATATGATGATTTGACAGTGTTAATCAACAGGATTTGTCCTGTGTTTTTTCTTTGTTTCTTCGTCCCTACAGACAAATGATCTAAATTACCTACTCTCAAACTTTTCTCATTGATGAATAATGGTCAAAATTCTTGCCTTACAGGGTTCTTATAAGTGTGCTTACGTTTCCAAAAAATGTTTCCTAGGTCACATGTTTAAAAATTCTTTGCACTGATTATGAATATCAACTTCCCTTTTAAGATTCAACAGTATGTCTATGGTGGAGGAGTGAGGAATGAGGGGCAAAGAAAAACAAGGATGGTAATAAAAAAGGTGAAACAAAGCTTATGTGTTAAAGGGGTGGGGGTCATGGAGTGAGTAGGGAACAGGAACAAATGAGAATTAAATTGTGCTATATACTGGTACAAATTCCCAATATTGAATGTGATCATGCTGTGTATTATAATGTACCAATAAAGATAAAAATTTTTTACAAAGATTTTTAGAAAAAAAAATTTTTTTGAGACAGGGTTTCCCTTTGTAGTTCAGGCTGGCCCTGAGCTCACTATGTAGCCCAGGTAAGCCTCAAACTCAGCAGTCCTCCTGTCTCTGCCTCCCGAGTGCTGGGATTACAGGCGTGAGCCACCATGCCCGGCACTGTGGTATGTGGTGCTAATTGCTGGTGGGCGTGGGTCACCACACCCAGCATTGTATGTGGTTACTGGGATCGAACTCAGGACCTTGCGCTTGCGAGGTAGGCACTAGAACCACTGAGCTAAATCTCTGGCCCCTAGGAATTTTTTTTTTTTTTAAGATTTAACAATATGTGAGAGAAGAGGAACCTTCAGGCCTTCCCACCTTCCCAATGCACTTCACAGAAATATAACTATATTTCTAATTTTAAGTAATAGAAATCTAATAGATAAAATTTTGCTCTTCTTTATTTCTCATTCTTAAATGGTACATAAAGGAAGCCCAGGGGAGATAACCTTTCCTTTTCAATTGCTTATGTCATATAGTGCACTTATTTTATTAAAATATGGCTCCCTTAGATTGTTAGGAAAATAGAAAATTCTGTTATCACACAGTTACTTGTTAGAACCTTCATGTTGAGTAGAATGGGGAAAAGCCTCGAAGATGAAATTCTTTTTCACTCTCTTCTGACAGCCTCAGTGTACTACTCCCCGGAAAAAGTCAGTGGGCCCTGCATGTGCGTGGAGAACTGTGGAGTCCTCAAGTCCATGAACACTGTCTCCAACTGTCCCACCAGTTAGGGTTTCTATAATATATTTAATTCACAATATTCACTTATCTCTTTTATTTCTGTAAGTGGGTACATTCTCCTCAGCTTTTCTCTTAGGCTAACTTGCTAGACCTCAACTTTAAGAGTGTATTTATGTGTAAGAGTTTATTATGGATATAACATTTTTAAAGGAATTTTCTTTATTTTTAATGATTTTAACCTTAGGTTCTGGTTTTACTATTGATCTCTCTTCCAACCCCACCAGGATGCCTGACTTTATTGACTTCAGAAGTAAAGTTTTATGTCTATGTGGAATTTGCAATTGCTTATTAAGTGAGTTGGACACTTCCTCAAAGTTACATAACAAGAGCAGATAGAATCATCTTTCTACATTCATTGAAATTCCTTGTCAGCCTTTTATAACTGTCCCACTGGTCAACGAAATAATTTGAAATTATATTTTGTAAAAAACATGTTTTCTTCTAGTGTGTACAGAAAGACAGAGGGGGGATATGGATATAAGTGATAATTAGAGCTCACTGACAAGCTTTTTCACAACAGCATTCTTTTTTTCTTACTCTGGTACATAGACTCTGCTACACTTTTGCTATACCTTGTAATTAACTACTCTATTGTTTTAATTTCCTGTTTTTCTTTCCACTATCATTTTCCATAGGAAAATCAGAAATCACCTATCAAGATGAAAATCTTTCCTAGATAGCGATTATACTTTCTAGCCATATTTTACAGAAGTAAAACTTTATACTTGACCACCTGAAATATGTGTAACATTATCGTGCACTGATTTGAAATAGAGCCAACAGCAACCTTTCATGGAGCAGAATACCCAGCTATACTTTTGATACTTGTTCACTGCATATTCAAGTAAAGGTCATTCAATTCATTTCATGACTGGGTGATCATTAGAATGGTTACTAGAAACAGTGTCAAGTATTAATAAATGATAGCTCTCATTATTTTTTTCTGAGACAGGGTCTTGCTACATAGTTCAGCCTGGCTTTGAACTCACTATATAGCCCACACTAACCTCTAACACAGCAATCCTCCTGCCTCAGCCTCTATTATGCTGGGACTACAGACCTGTGCCACCATGCCCAGCCTCACTATTTCTTTATTACAGCAATTGTCATACTTAAGGCTAATTCACTGACACTTCAGAGGCATGGAAAGAAAAACTAACAGCTTCAAATTATGAATAATAATCTTCAGCAATGTTGACTTACAAAACATGTATCCCTTAGAATCAGTGTTGTGATAAAAGTGCTGATGATGAAAGGAGCACTTGTGGATTCTAATCTTTATTGTTGGAAAAGTCTTCTACAGGGAATACCACATTTATCAGGGTAGTGTATCATGTCAAATTTTTCATCATCTGCTTTAAGGTAAAGGACTCTAATTTAATGAGTTAGTCATTGTTTCTGAAAATGAAGTTATATGTACTTTGGGTGAAGGTATCAAATTTTCTAGTAGCTAATGAGTGATTTATTTTACTGAAATGCGATTGGTTTCCACATTTATGTCACAGAGTCAGAAAGACCCTTATAATTCCATGGAGTAATTATACAAGTGACCAACTTGAAGTTCAGGCAAACTAGGTGATTTGTCAAAGGTTGCATTGGTAAAATTTTAAAATAATTTTGTCTCAGATTTTCAGAAAAATAAAAGGATAACATTTCATATAGCTTCTATAAAATACATTCTTAACACATACATGTTGACTTGTTTTTACTAAAAGATTATGTCAGTAATATAAGGAAGTTCCTTATGTTTTATAGGCGGTATCAGTTACAAAAGAACATATTGGATATCAAATTTTTAAAGAAAATGCTCTGAGATTAAACTGAAAGTGACTTCTAGTCCTCTTTCTAAAGTTCTCAGACCATTTCCTTTCCTTAGTTTCTCTGTTGAGGAAAGATCTGTTAAAAGGTGCTTAAATAAATTGAAGTGGGCACATTCTTGAGTATTGCTAAAGCAAAATAGTCTATTAGTAAATTAAGTCATCACTAATTATCTTATACTATAAGATTTGTTTTAATACAAAGTAAGGTATAGTTATAGTTGCTCTTTTAAAATTTTTCCAATCTGGGGCCGGAGGGTTAGCTCAGTGGTTCTGGCGCCTGCCTCGCAAGCGCAAGGTCCTGAGTTCGATCCCCGATAACCACATACAATCCTGGGTGTGGAGACTCACACCCACCAGTAATCAACCGGCAATCAGCACCACATACCACAGTGCCGGGCGTGGTGGCTCATGCCTGTAATCCCAGCACTCGGGAGGCAGAGACAGGAGGATTGCTGAGTTTGAGGCTTGCCTGGGCTACATAGTGAGCTCAGGGCCAGCCTGAACTACAAAGCGAGACCCTGTCTCAAAAAAAAAAAATTCCAATCTGGATAATTAAATCTAAATTTGCAATTAGATCTTTCTATTAAGAATATTTTAATTGAACAAATAATACCCTTTTTTGGTAATTCCTCTTCCATATTAAGTATTCCTGTTTGTCTATTTAAGCCAAACATACATCTTTTATCCCTCAGGACAACTCAGTCACTAAATTCTCCTTATTTTACATCTTAAATACGTCTTCAGTTCCCCGCATTTATCGTAGTGTTAGTTGCTAGCATGTGTCGCCTAGACCTTGCTCACAGTCCCTGTACAGTGTCTCTGTCTCCCGCTTTCAACAGCTGCCTGAGAAGCATAAATCTGGCCAAACTCCATCCAGTTGAGTTGTCCTGTGGCCAAGGATAACCTTCCATCTGCATAGCACGACATCCAAAGGTGCCATGATCAGGCCCTGCACTCACAGCCTGATGTTACTCTGCTCCAGTCACACTGAAGGGCTTCTCTTCGGAAGACCCACTGTGTAGTGCTCAGAGTTTCTTCTGTCTCCTTTGAACTTTGGCACCTTCCTCACTGTCATCACTTCGACATACATGTCTCTCACTTAGATTTAACCTCTTATGTTGAACATGCATTTTCAATAAATCTCTTATTCTAATGTATTAGCTATACTTGGGGATAGAAATAGTACTCATGGTTTTGAATTAGTGTAATTTATTTCAAAGCAAATATATCTTAATTTGGTGTTAGATTTCATTTAAGAATTTGGTCATTTCCACTCAGGTTTATCTTGGTGTTGAAATCTGCTTTCTCAAGGATATAAGTCCTTAAGGATACAGATGCATCCCATATTTTTTCTCTTTTTATACTTCCTCCGCATCTTCTTCTCCTCCTCCTCTCCTCCTCCTTCTCCCTCTCCTTCTGCCCTTCCTTTCCTCTTTCTCCTCCTCTTTCCCTTTTTCATTATTAGAGGCTGAACCTAAGGCCTTCACATTAAGCTAAACTTTCACACTTTTTTATCATTTTATTTTGAAAGTCTTATTGCTTAAGCTTGGCTCAAACTTGAAATCTCCCTGCATTATCCTCTGAGAATACTAGAATTACAGGCATATACCACCACTATTCACTTTTTAATTGAATTATTTATTGGTACATTTTATATACACATAACGATTACACTCAACATTGACAATTTGTAGCAGTATATGACGAGTTAATTTTCATTTTTACCCATTTCCCTCCCCACCCTACGACCCCCTCCCATCCCCTATATACATATGCTTTATTTCTTTTTCTCTTTTTTTGATCATATTTTTTCTTTCCCCTCATTACTTTCCCCTACCCCTTTCCCTTTGAGTATTTCCTAGTTCACAAAATCTATCATACATTCTAGAACTCATTTACATCTTCAGATTCTCATACCAGAGAAAAGATACAGTGTTTAAATATCTGTGACCTACTTGTTTCACTTATTGGTCCATCTTCAAGGTATGTCCATTTGAGTATAAGTGACTCAAACATCATTCTTTATGGCAGAGAAATACTCCATTTTATTTTTTTAAAAACTACATGTTCTTTATCCATCTCCAGTCGATATGCATTTGGGTTTCTAAGATTTAGATATCACAAACTGAGCTGCTTTGAACATGGGTGCACATATGTCACCATGATGTGATTCTTCTAATTCTTTCATGTATATTCCTAGCAGGGGAATAGTAGGGTCAAATGGAACCTCTAATCCTAGTTTTTTGAGGAATCTCCACACTGATCTCCATAATGATGGTACTTGTCTACATTCCCACCAACGGTGGAGAAGAGTTCCTTCCTCCCCCCACCCCGCCTTGCCAGCATTTGTTGCTGGTTAATTTTGAGATAACAGCCATTCTTTGTGGAGTGAGATGAAATCTCAGTATTGTTTTCATCTGCATCTCTTAAGTGAACCAATGATGTTGAGCATTTCTTCATATAATTCTTGGCTGCTTTTACTTCTTCCTCTGAAAAGTGCCTGTTTATTTCAGATGCCCATTTTTGAACTGAGTCTTTAAATTTGGAGGGGCTAATTTTTCTAAGCTCTTTATATATTCTAGATCATAGCCTTTTTTATTTTATTTTTATTTTTTTGAGACAGGGTCTTGCTTTGTAGTTCAGGCTGGCCCTGAGCTCACTATGTAGCTCAGGCAAGCTTCAAACTCAGCAGTCCTCCTGTCTCTGCCTCCCAAATGCTGGGATTACAGGCGTGAGCCACCACACCCAGCTAGATATTAGCCTTTTGTCTGAGAAACAGCTAGTAAAGATTTTTTCTCTTGTTGCTGGTTGTCTTTTAGGTCTGCGGGTGATTTCTTTTGCTGTGCAGAAGCTTTTTAATAGGATGAGATCTCATTTGTTGATTCCTTCTGCTAGTTCTCAAGCTATAGAAGTTTTGTTCATAAAGTCTTTCCCTAAGCCAATGTCTCCAAGAGTTTTATCTAACCTGTTTTGCAGCAGGTTCAGTGTTTCTGTTTTAATGTTTAGATCTCTAGTGTTTAGTGTTTCTGTTTTAATTCTTATGTCTCTAGTCCACTTTGATTTTAATTTAGTGCACAACCATCACTATTCTTGCTTTTACTTTTATGGTGCCTTCCTGAAAAAAAGCAATGAAATTTAATACATATTTATGTAATTTTCTTAAGATTTTTTTAAAAAATTTAATTCTCCTTAAGCATCTAGAATGGTGCATATCAATATATAATAAATGGCCCGAAATGAGCTATATACTTTTGTGATTCTAACCTATGATGCCCTTTGCCATAATTTATAGCTCACTTTATTTAATCATCATAGTCAATTTAACATGTCTTGAATGAGATTTTTCAGTTATTTCTGTAGAGCACACTGTGGATTCCTATCCCATTAAAAGGTTAATTATTTTTTGAACTCAGGAGTTTTGACAAGAGATTTTCATGCTCATCAAAAAAAACACATATTGGGTTCCATTTATAATGTTAGGTGCTAATAATACAAATACTGACCTTGTCTTAGACAAGGTCACCTTGGAAAAACAGAAAACACATACAGTGTTGCAGCTTCATGACCACATTAAATTAGGACATTCAGTTACAAAGCTAAAAGAAAGGACATAATGAGATAGAGATAAAAGCACAATGACATAGTGTTGTAGGAAATTCTGCCCATGATTCCAGTCAGTTGTACTCTGTCATAGTTACGAGACGGAAGACTTGGCTCTCTTGATTGCTTTCACTTTCTATATAACTGTATCTGCTTATGTTTTAAAACTTCTTACCTTCTACTTTATAGGAAACTTAAGGATTTTCAAAAGAAAATTTGAGTTAGGACTAATTTTTGCCTTATGTGGTAACCTCAGAATCAGTATGCAGTGACAGATTGTAACTCAAAGAGTTTGGAACTGTAGTAAAGTTTTATTGGAATTTGCATTGACTTGTGTGATATGTGATACCTCCTTTTCTACTAGATTATAAACTCTGTAAGAGCAAAGATCATACTTACTTAGTATTCAGTGTTAAATGACTACGACTCAGCAAAAGCTTTAAAACTTAATAAAAACTCAGTAAATATGTATTGGAAAGATAAATGGAGTTATTAGAAGTTAATTTCCTCTTCCTGCTATGAGGTACTTAGATATTTTGAATAGTTTAATTCTGAGTTAATTGCTCCATAAGCTATGAATTATCTTTGTAGAGTTTAAATTAATACTTATGGATTGATTTATTAAAAATAAATAATAAACTAAAATAAAATACTTAATGAGTTTTAAAATGTATGATAGATATTGTGAAGTAGAAAATATTTTGGAAAGAAAATAAGAGAGCATGTATATAAAGGATGGGGATTTTGGATGGGTAGGGATATGGGTAAAAATGAGAATTAACTTGTGTCATATACTGGCACAAATTCCCCAATGTTGTGTGTGATTGTGAACTGTATATAAAATGTACCAATAAACAATTGAATTTTAAAAATTTGATGCTAAAAAAGGAGGCAAAGTTTATGTATATAGGGCAGGGGGAGTTGTAGGGCGGGCCGGGGAATGGGAAAAAATGAGAATTGAGTTGCGTCATATACTGGTACAAATTCTCAATGTCAAGTGTGATCATGATGTGTATATAAAATGTACCAATAAAATCCATTTTAAAATTTCCAATAAAATAGAATAAATGAGGAGAGAAACTTCTGAGATTTAAGACTTTCATGTAAAATTTTTAAAATTCATTTGTCAAGTTTACCATTCCACCTGTTTATTGATTACAGGATAAGTAATCTAATTTTTTAGATATCAGTTTAATAGTTTAAAAGATACTTTAATACTTGTCCAGATTTGATCTTTGAACTCTCTTTCAAGTTTTTTCTAAAATTACTCAAGCTGAAAAACACATATGTGAATTTTGCTGGTATATTTCTTCTCAGTACTAGTATCACTTTACAGATTAGGAAATTAAAACAAAGTTTAGAGCAAGATCTTTAAGACACACAGCATTTTCATGGCAAATGCAATGATTTTCACCTTACCAAGTTATTTGATAACTCAGCCAATATGTTTCTGCACTGCAGTGACTCGTACAACCCTGAAATTTTGTTGGTTCATGATATCTGAAATACAACATAACTTTTCATGCCGCTTAAATTCCCTTAAATATATATTAGTGTTAATGCCAATTGAATAATTGAAACATTATTATGATTAAGGATGTAAAATGACTGGATTCTTCTTAATTTCATGGTACAGTTCCTATACTTTTAAAGCAAAAAGACATTAGTACTTCATGAGCATAAGAAAATATATCTATTAGATTATTCATATGCATGTGAAATCTTTTGCAGAATATATGTATGACTAATAAAAATTTATATCCCTTATAAATATATGCAGTATTAACCATTCTTGTCATAGGAATATGACCCAAACTTAACTACAAAACTGAATCCAAAAGTACAGTGATTTTGGGGCCAGGGATTTAGCTCAAGTGGGACCATAATTACCTTGGAAGCACAATGGCTGGAGTTTGATCCCGGGTTCCACACACACACAAAAAAAGTACAGTGATTTAAAAAAAAATCGATGCAGAACTCAGTCCTTGAATTATCTTATATTGCTTTGTTTTATAAATTCTTATGGTAAATTCAATCATATCTTATTTCTTTGTTAAAATTTTTGATATATGAGTAGCCTGAGGATATTTTGCTATTTATAGCTATTTCAATTTCTTGAGTTTTAAAGAAACTGTGAAATTAAGCAATATGATAAACACTGTTTCTGTGCACTAGTTTTTATATATTTCATATCTGATTCTCACTAGCTTGAACTAGAAAAATGTGTCTATCTCTTGCTTTTCCTCTTTAGTTTAGCAAGAACATGTTTTGTTTTTTAATTGATTTTATTGGTACATTTTATATATACATTATGGTCACAATCCACATTGAGAATTTGTACCAGTACAAGACACATCTTAATTCTCATTTTTTCTCATTCTTTTGCCCTCCCTACAACCCCTGCTCCCTATATACATAAGCTTTGTTTACCATCAAATTTTTTCTTTCCCTTCTTTACTTACCCCTACCCTCCTTTCCCTTTTCCTTTTGTGCATTTTCCTCCTATTGCACATTACCTATCATACATTTTAGAATTCATTTACACCTTCTATTTCTCATACCAGAGAAATGTAATATTCACATAATGTTTCATAAGGTAGAAGATTTGCTCTCCTTTTGACTTAGTAAAATATTCCCAAATCTCAATAAAATAACTATAAGATGATAACTTAAGCTATCCAGGTGACTTCTTAACAGATACTTCAAAATGAATGTTAATCCCATACATCTAACATTTCCTCACATAGCTATCTCTGCCGTAGGAGTGTCACAAATTTGCTTCAAGTGACTTCAGATCACATCAACATTTGAAATGCCTATAATGTTTCAGAAAGTAGCTCAAAGGGGAGAAATTGTGGCCAATATTCTAATATGATAAATGATTTAATAATTTAGACACAAGTTACTTCTCCAAAGCAGTCTGTGGTTAAGCAAATATTTTCCACCCTTTCTTCTCCTAGGCAAGATTATCCCATTTCATAAATAGAACTCATAAGTAGCATTCATGATGAAATAGTAGAACTTTTCCTTGGTATTGCTGCTTGAAGTATTGGTGACTAAAACTAAAATAACAAATAACTTAAATATATTTTCCAATGATTTAGGAATGGTCTTCTATATTTATGCTGCGATTTCATGAAAATTTACTATCAGATTATTTAGATACTCAGTAAATTTTTGTGGTCACCATTGTTTTCTCATAAGGTTGGACCCAAAATTTCCATAAAGGTCCTAGTTTTATATCTCCTTATTTATATCCTTGGCAAATAACCATATATTGCCTATTTGGGCCAGTGGTCATCTTACTTCTCTTATTTTCAAAACTGAATTTTTTTCCACATACTTTAACTTATTTCCAGTACTGTTATTTGTGGCTTAAATCTTTTTTTCAAGCTAGTAACTACAGAAGTGACAATGACTCACTGTAAATGCACTACATCACATAAATCACAAGCACAGCTGACAATGTAACAAACTCTTGTCCAGTGAAACTGGAGGCTCTGTGCATGATTCCAAAAGCAATAAATTCAAACATACAAATAAAGCCGTTTCCAGTCTATCACACTTCGGTCTTATTTTGCTGCATTTCCGGAGAAACTTGCATCTCAAGTACTGTGTTCCACTTGTCTTGCTGCACTTTGAAAGTAATGTTGATTCCATCATCCTCGCCCTCTGCTGCTCTCTGAACAGCAGCCTGGCAGTTATGATTACTCCTCTACTAGTTCTGCAGAGCCTTGGAGAAGGAAAGCCCCCCCCCCCCACCTCAGAGCAATCAGCCCGTGCAGAAGTTTCTTTGACTCATTTGACCATGGAACAATTTGTATGTTTTTGTCAGATAAGCACATTGGAAAGACAACCAAAGATACTTAAGAGAAATAGTTTAAATCAGTCAAATTAAAGAAAAAAAAACCAAGGTGGTCTCCTGAATTGCTTTAAAAATGAGCAGAGCTTACCTTTAATATACAACAAAGATTTAGAAGGTGTAAAATTTGAGATTACAAAATACATTGTTGCCGGGCGTGGTGGCTCATGCCTGTAATCCCAGCACTTGGGAGGCAGAGACAGGAGGATTGATGAGTTCCAGGCTTGCCTGGGCTACACAGTGAGCTCAGAGCCAGCCTGAACTACAAAGTGAGACCCTGTCTCCAAAAAAAAAAAAAAAAAAAAAATGCATTGTTACCACCGAGTAGAAGCACTCAATGTAAATAGCAAATAGTTCTTCTAATAAGTGGTACCTCGGGTCACAAACTTCATTCTTTCAACAATTCTGGTCACAAACCGAACTGGATGAGAACCAATTACAGAATCATGGAAAGGATGAAGTCGTGAACTGAGGTACCCCTGTACCTTCTTGATGGAAAATGATTCCTCTAGGTAACTATTAAACATTTGCCAGAGTTCTTAGAGCAGGCAATCTTAAATCAGGTGCTCTAATATCATTTCAGTATTACAATTTACTAGATTTAGACATTGAGAACATTAATTAATCCTCTTAATCCTCTTTCGCTTCATCTCAAAATGGAGATAATAGTAGTAAAATACCGGGCCGGAGATTTAGCTCAGTGGTTCCAGCGCCTGCCTCGCAAGCGCAAGGTCCTGAGTTCAATCCCCGGAAACCACATATAATGCTGGGCGTGGAGACTCACGCCCACCAGCAAACAATACCACATATCACAGTGCTGGGTGTGGTGGCTTAAGCCTGTAATCCCAGCACTCAGGAGGCAGAGATAGGAGGATTGCTGAGTTCCAGGCTTGCCTGGGCTACATAGTGAGCTCAGAGCCAGCCTGAACTACAAAGCAAGACCCTGTCTCAAAAAAAAAAAAAAAAAATAGTAGTAAAATATCCATGAAGTTCTTAGTACTGGTAAAAATTAATAACTATTTGTTCATTTTAAAAAGGAAAAAGAAAAAGGTATCAATTACTAGGTGGATAATTAACTTTTAAAATTAAGGCAATTATTAGTGTCTGTAAGTGATTATTTCCTTTAAGGTCTAAACTGAGAGGAGGGTATCAGCATTCGTGTTCCTGGGATACAGTACTGGACATCCATAACCTACGGGGGAGAGGTGCAGCTTGGCTCGAGGTTTGAGGAGATGCAGTGTGGGAGAGGCCAGGTCCATGGCAGCAAGTGCATTGTGGGAAGGTGTGGTAAACAGAGATGTTCAGTCCACATAGCTGGGAAGAGGAATGGGGGCCAGTGTCAGGCAGGAAAGGGCCAGAGAACTTCTGTCATCCCCAAGGGATAATAGTCATAAAATTTCTATGTAAAATTATCCTAATGGATATCAAGAAAACTGCAGTCCTAGAGGTTTCCAATTACAGCAGAAGATACCAATAGTGACGTGAAATAAGTCATCGGTATTATCTTCCCCTAATTTACTCCTTTGACTTTTCCTGGTCTTTGCTTTCAAATTTGTAGTGAAGTATTTCCCAAGTTTAGGCTCCTCCTTAGTTCCCAACTTCCAGATACTACAGCCTTTTGACTTCAGTCTTTTGAAATTGAAATTTCCCCAGTACTTTCCCTAATCATTTTCAAAATGCTTAACAAGATTCTGTTATTATCACCTTTCCAACATGACAGTATCAGGACAACAGCCTAGAAAGGTTTCCATCTCCAAAATAAAATTCTAAGTACAGCTTCTCTGCCACAGTAAAGGTTAGTGAACATGTATATCAGTTATATTTATTTAAATCATCTCCTTAAAGATATTCATGTTAATTTAAACACCTCAATCATTAGGGTTTGAAAAACAAATTACTGTTAATAAAAACATTAGAGGCTTAATTATTAGAAAAACTCCAGAAGATTTTATCATTTTAACCAACCCTAACTATACTCTTCAAACCAGCAAAATTAGAACAAAGTAGCCAATATATTATGTACCACAAAAGGTGCACACTGAAATAAATGTTTTCCAAGGTTAGAGGAAATGCCTGTGAATGAGGAAAAAGTACATAGTATAAAGTCCCATGGCATGGTGAGGACCTTTGGTAATAGAGGAGTTTAGGAGACCCTACTTAAGGGGTCATTATTACCATGTGGTACTACTGTGTGTCTAGTATAGCCAGATCATCTTCTTCCTGAAGAGTATAAGAAATCGAGAAATTTATGTGAAATATTTTGTGATTTAAAAACTGCCTACAATCTAAAGCACATGTTTTTCAGAGGGCTTAATCTAGTATACCAGTCCTGCAGCCACAGAAATTTCTCTTGCATTCCCTTTTTTTTTTTTTGACACAAAATGCCCCATGTGTAGAGGAGTAATTCATGAAAATACTGGTGCCAGAAGCCACACTGAAAAGAACTGTGTGATGATAAGTTCTGATAGAATGAAAAGAAACAAAAGTATAGGTAAGTTTCTTGCTAAGGGCGTATTTTCAGATTTATCTAACGTGCATCTTGTATCCAAGGACTCCAGTGACACATGAGGATACCAAATATGAACAGAGGAGTACTCAAAAGAAATGACGATGAAAAGTCACCAAATTTGCTAGAAAGCAATAGTGGAAGTATGTGATGTTTAGTTCAAATAAGTTTTTTGTTAGGCCTTGATTTTACACTATAATTTTCAACAGTTCTTTTCTAAGTGAAAACACTTAATTATGTTTTAAACACATTAAATTTTTACATTTTCTGAAGTACATAACAATGGCCGCATTAAGTCACATCATGATTCTGCTTCAAATCTGCTTTCTTTCATTATTTCATTCTTATTACTATATATGTAATTCCCACTCTCTCTCTCTCTCTCCCTCTCTCTCTCCCTCTCTCTCTCTCTCTCTCTCTCTCTCTCTCTCTCTCTCTCTCTC
>PVIC010014473.1:22615-36637 GCA_004025085.1 Thryonomys swinderianus | reverse complement strand
TCTCTCTCTGCTTCCTGGCTACCATGACATGAGCAGTTTTCTTCTGCCCAGAACCCTCCACCATGTTGCTTCTGTCCTTTAGCCCACCAAATATGGACCGAAACTTCTAAAACTATAAGCCAAAAAAAACCTTTCCTCCTTTAAGTTGTGAGTATTGGATATGTTTTACTAGTAATAAAGAAAGTGACTAAAGAAATGGATTTCAGCAACTTCTACTTTAAGATGAAAGAGATGGACAAGAAGACTTCTCAAAACCCTCCAACTTTAGGTCCTATGATTTGGATATCTATACCTGGCTTTAATCAGGGAGAGAGCCTTGGTTTCTCAAGAAAATAAAAGGGATTAAGCCTCTGTTTAATTCATATAGGAAATTATTCATTCAACTATCAGCTGTAGGCTTGGAGTCATTACAGATGCTGTGATCACTCTGTCATTAAGTTGAGTTCATGGTATACATCCCCAATATCACCACTTGTGAAGCTAGTCGAAATTTTTGTTCTTACCATTCCTCTTCCAAGTATTTTATTTCAGGTGGTCTGAAACACACAGCTTCTAACCCCAGGGCAAGCCCACACCTTGGAAAACCACAGAGTCTAGCTGTTGAAGGGAGAATCACAGCACCTCTGATGGAAACTGGAGGAAAAAGCATGTAGGGGATTAAGTAACTATTCTAAGAAACAGAAAATTCTGTTTCTTGGAACTCAGATGGCCACTGTCATGGTGACAAAATAGCTAAGTTACCCAATTTCTGATGATCACAGAGAACCCATTAGCTCTGGCAGAGTCTCCACTCATCTATCAGGTACCATGATCCAATAAAGTGGGATGGTATGATGTTTGGAGAAATCCCAGCAGCCCTGGCTTTGGAAAGGGACAGTAACCTGGGGCGAAGGAGAGGAGGAGAAGGATATTTTTCCAGCTCATAAATTGAAGATGAAATCACCATAAATAGCTGCCAAGGAAGCAGTGCCCAGTAATCCTCATGCAAGGAAAGCTCCAATGCTGAGAGCCTGGAAGATCAGGCTGCTGGAGGCAGATGATCACCTAACACTTTTGTAAGCACAGAGAGCTGGTGAGGCAGCCAATGGAAGACAGGGCTGAAGAATTTTCCTATGATGCTCACTGGGGACCAAACACATCCATTTCCTCCCATTGCCACAGTGTTTGAGCTCAGGTTCCCTGGAGCACACAGCCTCTGCTGCCCAGAGATCCATCACAGTTTAGAGCCTAGGGACCCCAGAGCCTGAAGAAATAAGTCATAACACCAAAACCATGCTGGACCCCTCAGAGAACACAGATAGCTGGTATTAAAGTGGCTGTCCTCTGTCAGAACGAGGCCAGCAGAGCCTTGAACTACACACTTCCTGACTTCCTGTGTTCAAGACACAACAGGTGAGGGACAGAGGAATCATCTCAGCCAGTGGAAAATCCCAAGTCGGCTTTCTCAAAATATACTGCAGTGATCAGAGAAGGCAATGAGGTTCAACCAAGAGCTTTTGCTAGGAAAATCCAACTCATTTCTGATTGGCTTTGATATTTATAAGGCAAGGGAAGCAAAGTTTAAAGACCCAAGAGAAACTACACACTATACACTGGTAATGTCTGACAACTCAGCTTTAAAGTTGAATTAAATTCTATAGTGTGAGTACACAACAGAATTAGAGAGGATGTGGCTATGCTTTGGGAAAGTTTAAGTGGAAAGACAGTAGAAATGGCCATTATTACTACCAAAACACAAAAATCTCTACTGGATACAAGTGAACAAGGAGACAGCTTGTAGCATTGAGACCTACTGTCAACCTAAGCACTTCTAAGGTCACAAGTTAAATCACTCACAGTCAAGTCATCTGTCTTTACCTCAATAAATTCTCCTTTTTTAGAAGTCTGGACAACTCACAGACAGTTTTGTACAGATAAACACACTTGTCCACAGTGCAACAAGCTAGCAAAAGGTAGCACACTTTAACCCTGTGTCATTCACTCCTCCCTGTTGCTATGAAAAATACCCCAGAAAAGTCTAAAGCCTCAGTTGAACCAATTAACAAACCAAATATTGGCAGCCAATTTCAAGTAGAAGGCAAAGTTTCATCATGAATGTTTCCCCCACATTCCCTTCATATTCAAATCTTTCCCTTCTGCCAATCTGTTGGCTCCCCAGACAACTCTAAATAAGACAAAAGACCCTGAAGCTTTCCTTTCCTCCAGTAAACAAAGCTTTGCTCCTTTTCAAAAGATGGTTGCTCCATCTGTGTCTCCTGAATGGCTTTCTACCAGAGGCACGTCAGTCCTTTATGCTATAGCGTTCTTCATGGAGCTGCCACATGACTTTTCAGACACTTTTAGACAACCTCATATGTGGAGCCATCTTCAGATCAAGAAAAAAGAGAATAAATATGATATGCCTAGCACAGGACCTACTCTGTAAGTGCTTGGGTTTATTAGTCATAATATAATTAACTCACCAGTGCACATTTTGGCAACAAGTGTAATAAAATTAACAAGATATGCAGAAAACTACCAATGGCCTCCACACAAAGATGACACATGAGAGCCAGAGATTTAACTCAGTGACTCTGGCATCTGCCTGGCAAGCACAAGATCCTGAGATCTTGTATGTGGTTATGAGATCACCCTCATAACCACATACAGCAATACGGGGTGTGGTGACTCACACCCACCAGCAATCAGTACCACATACCACAGTGCCAGGCATGGTGGCTCATGCCTGTAATCCCAGAACTCAGGAGGTAAAGGCAGGAGGATTGCTGAGTTTGAGGCTTACCTGGGCTACATAGTGAGAGCTCAGGGCCAGCCTGAACTACAAAGTGAGACCCTATCTCAAAAAAAAAAAAAAAATGATGACACATGAAACAAAGTTCACGAAATATTCCAGTTTAGGAAATGGAAATGCCAGTGACCTTGATTTGATCATTACATACTGTAGACATGTACACACTGTAGCCTATAAGTATGTACAACTATTATGTGCTGATTTAAAAAATATTTCCTTTGAATTTAATTAAGAGTCTATCATATTACAGACACATGACCCTATGGAGAACAGCAAGGCAAATGCAGTCAGATTTCTACCTTTTGGAAGTAAAGAATTGAGGGAGGAAGGAAGACAATGGGCCCATGCTATACAGAGTCAGAGATGAAGCTCTGGAGAAGTTCTGAGGAGAAGACTCCCTCTGACACATATTGTTGGGAGTGTTAAAATCAAGGGGCAGCAATTAGAAAGCTGTCAGAGCAATCCAAGAGTGACCACGACTAAAGGAATAGACACATCCCCACATGAACGCATGATGCTAAAAATGGGCCAGCATGTTGGGTGCTATGGAAGTGAAGGAAGCCTGGTATCACTGCCTCCTCAGTAGGGAAGCATTGGCACCGCACCTCAGAGTAAGTACTGGGGCATGGTGCCACATACCCTTTCTTTCTGATAGGTGTAGGGTTGGACCTTCTGCCATAAATGTTACTCTGAATACTATCTGGAGATTGGAGGACAGCTGCACATCTAATTTTAGATTCATGCTAGAGAAATAGAGCAGGTGTAATCTCCACAGGAGAAAGAAGTCATAGTGATGCCACATTGGGCATCCACTCCTTCAAAGACTTCCTGGAATAACTTTCCCATAGTTCGGGAGCACTTGGAAAATGGTAAGGCTACTCATGTCCCTTTTACTTCATACCCTTTCTGGAAAACCCCCTCAAGCCCACCAACTCTGACATTTCAATAGAGTTAAGCAGAATTCACTTAGGTACATTTTAATTTAATATTTGGAGGATGGGGCCCTTAAGAAGAGGTGATAATGGCATGAAATGTTAATCTCCATATTCTACTTCAACCTCTGCTACCTGATCTGGGTTAGACAGCCAGGTCTCCAATATCTATATTGATAATGACTGACAGTACTCGAGCATATCAGAGCTCACAAAGCTTGATCCTTTATTCTTAATGCCCACAAAAAGCCTAAGTGGTAAGACTTTATATTCATGCTTTGAGAAATATTGAAGCTCAGTAAAGAAAAGTTAAATGACTGTCCAAAGAATCTGCTAACGAGGGCTCCAACAGGGGTTGTATTCAGCAACTTTGCTCTTACCTTTCTGTTGGGAAGTAGAAGTAAGGTGAAGATAGGTAGCTTTGGGAAAGAATTCAAAAGCAGAGGGAACAGATATTTAGCCTTTAAGAGGAAATAGCCATTCAATTGAGGAGAAAGATTTCCTATCATTAAGCAAATTGTTCCATGGGTATGAGCCATTTAGACGGTAAAAGAAATTTAAGCAAACTTTAACTGCTTATGATTGTCTTACATATGGTAGTTTTAGAAATAAAATGCTGGAAATAGACTGTGTAAGAAACTCTAGTGGTGCTTTAAAAGCTGAGGTTCGTGCATCAGGCAAGGTTTAAATCCTAGCTCTCTCACTTACATCACAGCAGGTACTTAAACTTCTCTCAGCTCTAATTTTTTTTCCTGTAAATTTGGGGGACAGTTAAATCACCTGCCTCGCAGAGGAGAAAGGCTCAAATGAGAGAATGCATGATAAGAGCTTAGCACAATTCTGGGACCCTAATAAATCCTGTGGTGTTGACGGGTATGTGGTAGTGATTTGTGAAAAGTCTTTTTCTCTTTGAAGGTTTAGTTTCAATTTGGCATTTGCCTAAAAGAGAATTATCTTGACCAAAGTTCACAAGACAAACTGGACATATGGAAATATACCAGAGAACTCTGGAAGGTTCCTTTACTTTCTTCTCTTACCTTCCTTTCTTTCTTTCTTTTAAATAAATTGAGTTTATTGGTACATTTTAGGAATGCATTATGATCACATTGCTCACTGAGATTTTGTAACTGTACATGATATATCTTGTTCTTACTTTTTCCCTTTCTCCTGCCCTCCCTTCAACCCTCTTCCTATATACATAAGCTTTGTTTCTGTTTTGTTCCTTTTTACCATCAATTTTTTTCCCCTTCTTTCCTTTCCCCTGCCTTCCCCCGCCCAGTTCCCCTTTCCCTTTTATCTTCCTGTTTCATAAAACCTGCATACATTCTGCACCTCATTTATGATTCCAGACCTAATTTACACCTTTCCTTCTGGGAAGTATATGACCCCTGGGGTTCCTTAGCATTACTTTTTCAGGGGGGTTTTGCCCCCTTGAGTAGATATGTGCCCTAAGTTGACTTCTTTTGTAGAAAGAAAAGAAAAATGGAGATGACAACTTGTGTGAGTCTCTGAGAAGGAGGCTCATGAGCTGTGTTGCTTTGTTCCTCCACACATGGCCTGAAAGGGGAAAATAATCAAAGTTATCAAGATCCAAGGAACAAGAGCCTAGTACTTAATACCCAGGATGAGCAAGGCAGGACTTTCTAGCAAAGCCATTCAAACATGGTATAATAAAAGGAGATGGCTGAGTGATACTACTATATGAATAAGCCCAGTAAACATCATATAGTTTTTTATAAAATATAAGAAAGGAGACCAGATATTTTTGAGCTTCTCAACATCTGCATTAAGACAGTATCAAATAAGAAGAAGCCTTAAGAATAAGGCAGAAATATGATATTCATTGAGTTGTTACCAAAAGACATGTTGAGCCTGAAGATGTCAGTAGCACAAGCCTGCACACTGATAAAAAGGAGACATATCCAAGTCTTATCTGGAAGGACACAGGTGACTAGGGACAACCTGTACTTCTGAATCAATACTTGAAACTAGCATAGCTTCTCAGAATGTAAAAATGCCTAGGAAGAGGGCTAGAGAAGGGAAATCCCAGAATGAACCAAAGAATCATCAGTCTGACTTACATTCTGATAAAACATTAATTTATATAACTACAGAAAAATAAACATTTGTGAGTTTTTGTCCCTTTATTTATGATTCTAAAGTTTTATGCTGAGTAGATGAGACCTGTGGTGAGATTTAGCTGAATTCTATTTTGTAATTAATTCGAACCTTAGAGGAGGGATTTCAGAATGAAATATTTATGCTTCTCAAAAGAAAAGGTGATCTCTAAAATAAGCTGTTCCCTGGGCCAATAATATGTAGAACATGATCACTTAGATATTCTTAATACTTGCTAGCCTCTTAAAAGGTTCTGCTGGGTTTGATGGTAAAGAAATCTATCTAGCTTTATCCCTGAACTTCTCAATATATTTGGGTTTGTTGTTTTTTTTTTTTTTTTTTTTTTTTTTTTGGCTGAGATGTAACGTATTTCACCCCAGGAAACACGGGTGTAGAGAGCTGCAAGGAGAATGGATGATAATGACATAACTGCAGTCACCCAAGAAAAAATAAACAGGTGGAATATGAGCCTAAGATGGATGCTGAGATGCAGAGGATATCAGGGCTGGGCACAGAAATGCTGCTCGCCAAATGACTTCATACAGCTTGGAAATTGGCTGAATTTCATCTAATATTCTTTCAAGGTTTTTGCTGAGTCACTCCCAGAAATGATGGATCTTAATGGTTCCATGTGTCTCTAAAACCTTTATGTTCAGCCATCTCCCTAACTGTCGAACTCTAACAAGCAGAGGCAGAGAGAATAGGCTGTTTCATTTTGCAGTTATATCATGGGCCAGAGATTTGGCTCAGTGGTTCCAGCACCTGCCTCACAAGCACAAGGTCCTAAATTCGATCCCCAGTAACCACATACAATGCTGGGTGTGGTGACACACACCCACCAGTAATCAATACCACATACCACAGTGCTGGGCATGGTGGTTCACGCCTGTCATCCCGCACTTGGAGGCAGAGACAGGAGGCTTGCCTGGGCTACATAGTGAGCTCAGCACCAGCCTGAACTACAAAGCGAGACCCTGTCTCAAAAAAAAAGATTAAAAAAATATATCAGGCCGGGCGTGGTGGCTCACGCCTGTAATCCCAGCACTCGGGAGGCAGAGACAGGAGGATTGCTGAGTTCGAGGCTTGCCTGGACTACATAGTGAGCTCAGAGCCAGCCTGAACTACAAAGCGAGACCCTGTCTCAAAAAAAAAAAAAAAAATATCAGGACCTGCATTCAAACCATGATGGACTATTAGAAGGCCCCAAACAAGAAGTTTGTCGGGCTGATCCTTTTGTAACACTGTCACTTTTAGACTATCTCACTTACTGTGTTAAGTAAAAGAATATACCTGAAGGCTCCAAATAAAAGAAACAAAGAAAGAGCCACCGGATGCTCAATCTGAAAGATCTGGATTCAAATCTCAACCATGCCATTTCTAAGCAGAGTGAACTTGAATAAAGCTCTCATCATATTTTAGCTTCCTCATCTGAAAATGAGGATAGCAATACACTCATTCAAGGTCCTTTTGAAGATGAGAGAAAATGACTTCTGGGTGGGGATGTATGAAAGCAGATATGAGATGTGGTCATTGTACCATATCAACAAGAATGAGGTCTTCACCAGATTGGACTGGAAATACCGTGAAAACATATGTGTGCCCATCCCATCTCTCCACCTGTTACCAAGAGGTAGAAGTACTAGGAAGGTAACTGTACCTGATTGTTCGTGTGTACTTGCGGGTATACGGAGTAATGACCTTGAAAAGCAGTTCCATCGCTCCATTAATCCCCAGCATGGCTCCTGTTTTGACTGAGAAAGACAAAAGCACAGCAGTTATATTTGTCACGTGGATGGGTTAATACAACTTGGATCGACTTCTTTAAAACTTTAAGAGGATTATCACATTCCACTAAAAATAAAACCCCAACACAAATAAGTATAAGAGGCAACCTAAAAAGTACCTGCTTTCTTTTCCACGTTGGTTGCAAGTTCCCCTCCCCTTTAGTGCACTGAGCTTCTAGGCCAAGGCAATGACTTGACTTTGCCTCTGTTAGGAGGCCAAAGGATCAATCAGCTCCTCTGCTTACAAGTAACCCTGGGAAAGCTTTCTATTTTTGCCCACTTGGACGGTTATAAAAGTAAAGCCATAGATCTGAATGATAGAAAAAAATTCTCAAGAATATCTGACTAGATAAATAAAACCTTTGGGGTCACTCATCTCCAAGAATGCCCTCACCTCTTTCCAATATCCCCAATACTCCACTCTTCATCAAAGCTCAGGTCACATCAACAAGTAATAAGAAATCTCAGTCAAATGGGGGTCGGGCAAAACATTCAGGGAAAAAGGAAAATGTTATCTTTTAAGGTGACTCTTCCACGGTGCTGCTGTTTTTGTGTGAGAAAACTAGGAATTCTCCAATTCTCTGTGCTTTCAGCCAGCCTTGCTCTGGGAAAAAATGAGTGGGCACAAGAAGTCTCAAAAAAGCAAAGCAAGAGAAAGGGTGGCTTATACTGGCATTCTCTGAGCCTTGGAAAAGGAAGCCAAATGGAAATCTGGAGACTGTAATATAATCCATCCCAAGACAGTCCTCCAGATAGACTGAGGCTGAAGTCCTAGGCATTACAAAGAGCACATGTTCCTGGAACAGCCTCTATGTGTATGTCTCTCCCAAGGAAGGTACACACAGTAATTGCCTGGATCAAAATGCAGGGTTTGGCATACTAGTCATGTCCATCAATCTTCCACTCTTGTGGCAACTGACTCAGTCCTTATTTCTAAATTAGGAAAACATGCTAGAGCAAACTCTAGGCAGATAATTTAACAGAATTTCATCATTAAGTAGAGTTAAGAAGTGGATATTTTAACAGCATGGATTCTAATATGTAAGACTTTGATAATTTAATAGAATTTCATCATTAAGTAGAGTTAAGTTAAGGGGATAGTTTTAACAGCATGGATTCTAATATGTAAGACTTTAGAATTAGAATTGGAATTGGAAGAAAATGGCAATAAGATGTCCTCTCTGAGTTCAGGCAGTCCAAGACTGGGTGTCTGGCACTCTATAGGCATCTCTATCAGCCATCTGGGCACAGCTAAAGAAGGGCTCATTGGCTATCTTAGGCCCCTTGTGGTTCCAGACAACTCCTCTGAAAATAGGAGCTCTTCATAAAGTTTATTGGAAGAGTCAGCAGTGACTAACAATTCACCAAAAAGACAGCAATCCACAGGCTTCTTGAACTCTGATCTCTCATCAGTAAAGTTCTGGTATAGACAGTGACATTACATTTTTCAAAAATAGTTTATGAAATGGTTGGTATTATAAATGTAAGTCTGAAATATAAGCCAAATGGCCACTTCTTCACCTCTACGGGCAAATCCCAGGACTTCTCATAGCTCTGGCTGAAAGTATTATTCTAGATAAACATAATCATCATAAAGTAAGGAAGGCAAGCTGTTAGCCTCATTACTGTTTAGGAAACTATGAGACACTTCAATTATGCTATTGGCAAGCTCAAAAGAGCGGTGGCATGCCTTATGGCTATTGCTTAATGAAAGTTACCCTTTATACAAAGCCATGTTTCCTCTTTTCCTTTATTAGGGATACATTTGTACAGATCCATTCAAATTCTCCAATTCTCTGACTTTCTGGTTCCTAATCATGAGATAAGTGAGAAGAGGCTTTGCTGGTAAACAAGGAATCAAAGATCTATCTCATTACTCTCTAGCAGGACTTACTCTTTCTAGAGCTCTCCACGCTTATAAATAGAATTCACCAATGAAAATCAGTTCATTTTAGTAGACTTTAAATAGTTAGAAAAATAGTCCTCTATTAGTCCCCTAAGATGTATGCTTTGTATTATTTCAAAAGACTAGAGGAAAAAGTACAGCAGAAAACAAAACTGGCACTTAGTAGCTGCTACTCCCAGGACATGACCTTATTTATTCCATTAACCAACTCTAAGAGCTTTGCAATAGACTGTTGTACCTAGTCCTGTTAACTAAGGACATCATTAAGTTAAAATGAAGCCACTGGGGCAGGCCATGACCTAGTCTGGTTGGTGTCCTCATAAGAAGAGGACATTTGGAGCACAGAAAGGGATACCAGGATGCACCTGCATAGAGAAAGGATCAGGTGAAAGAAATGACAGCCATCATCTTGAGACCAAGAGAAGCTTCAGAAGAAAACTACCCTGCCAAAATCTTGGACATTAACTTCCAGTACTGTGAGAAAATTAATTTCTGCTGTTAAGCTCCAGACAGTGGTATTTTGTTATGGCATCTCAAGCAGGTTAAATAGATTAAGTACCTACATTACATGACTATAAGAAATAGAATCAGAGTCGAACTCAAGTCTTCCCGATTTTTAGATCTAAATAATTGTCACTTTCATTCTACAAGAAGAGAGCTTAAGAAAGGGAAGTGAAAGTCTGCACTTATTACTGGGGAAGAAGTATAGAATCTAATCTATTAATAAAAATATCTCCATATGGAGTAGAATTAACATGACTTTTAGAGTTAGAAAATCAGGCTTCAAGACTTTTTATCTGTATTAATTCATGCAATTACTTCTCTTCTAAAAAGCTTTTTTCCCTTAGCTATAAAGTTGTGGCTCTAAATACAGGATTGTTATGTTAATTAGAAATAACCCAAATTAGGAGATTGCAAATAAATATGAACCTATGTGCCACTATGTACCCCAGCAGTCACATGAAGGATTCTTGAGAAGGATGATGAGATAAAAACAAATGAAAAAGTTGGTAGAGGTAGTTCTCATCAACGAGTGGCTTCAGGGCCCTAGCAAGGTTTATGGCATGAGGGTAACACTTGACAGATATGACACACAGCAGCATTGTGCCTTCAGTTTTGTAAGGAATGAAGAAAAGCTTCCTTTTCCTGGCTGTAATACATCGTTTTCACTTGATGGCACTAACAGAGAGACTCAGAATGCTGTAATTTGTGAGCGACCAGGAAAACCTACAGAACATTTTCCATCTCCAGAAAATGGCCAAAGCATTTTACCTGGTTAAGGAGATGACAAAATAACTTCTCATCTTTACAGCTTCTGGACTGTCAAGCCCCTTAACTTATCTAGCGGGAACCATATATATTCTCCACCAGCACCCTTGTTCTCCTCCATAGTTTCTAGGCATTCCAGCCCAGATCTGGAAGCCACATTAGAGTCACTTACCACTGGAGGCGAACACACGCAGAGCCCAGAGACAATGCAGAAGGTTGTGGCTATGGGACAAGTTTTTTCTGGCCAAGATCAACATCACATCAAGCGCTTCCAATTCTAGTGCCTTCTGCCCAATTTTTTTATCTAGGAATACAAAACAACCTTAGTTCGATTTCACATTGATTCTGATGACTGCAACACACAGAGTAGAAAAGGGGATGATGATAGAGGGAGACTAATCATAGCCAAAGATCTACTTTAAAAAAATTCAGTATTCACCTATTTTATGAAGTCTTTATGAAGACTTGTGCACTGCATTACCTTCAAGTCCTTATGTCTAAAGATGTTTTCATTGATTTCATACATGAATTGAGTAGCAATTTCTTCTTACACAATAATTGTAGAATTAAAAATACTTAATGTAACATCAAATGCAATGTATCAACTCTGATTAGAACTCTGATTTTAATATGTTTGTAAAGGACTGTTAGAAATATTGGGAGAAACTGGAGTAAGCACACATTAGGTATTGTTAATTTTATTAAATTTGTGATAATTTATGTAAGAAAATGTCTCTTTTCAAAGAAGTGCACTCAAAAGGATTTTGAAGCAAAGTATTATCCATCATTTTCCTTTAAAAATTCAAATAAAGGGCTAGGCGTGGTGGCTCATGCCTGTAATCCTAGCACTCAGGAGGCAGAGACAGGAGGATTGCTGAGTTCGAGGCTTGCCTGGGCTACATAGTGAGCTCAGGGCCAGTCTGAACTATAAAGCGAGACCGTGTCTCAAAGAAAAAAAAATTCAAATAAAAATAAATATGTGAACAAAATGTGGCAAATGGTTTTTGACTTTTTATCCAGTGGTAAGGATCAAATCTAAGACTTCACACATAGGTAAGTGATACACTACTGAGCTCTACCCCCACCCCAAGGTAAAATGGTAACAACAGTTGTAGAAATTTTAGGTAAATAAGGGCTTATTGTTCTATATGACACAGAATTTCACAATGAAAAGCAAAGCATATTTTAAGAAAATAAAAATTTCCCCTCAGATATCTCTAAATTATTGCTCCAAATAACCTGACAGTGAGTACTTCAGATTAAAGATCATCATTTTTAATTGATTTTATTGGTACATTTCATATATATATATCATGAAATGATCATTATTTTAATAATTAAAAATAAGCACTAAAAACAAGGAGAAATTACCCTTCAGTCTATGTTCCTCACTCCCACTATGAACCAGGTGACTATGTATCCAGTCACATTATTTCTTTTCTTTTTTGTTTTTGAGTTGTAGTTCAGGGTGGCCTGAACTGTAGTTCAGGGTGGCCCTGAGCTCACTATGTAGCCCAGGCAAGCCTCAAACTCATCAATCCTCCTGCCTCTGCCTCCTGAGTGCTGGGATTACAGACGTGAACCACCACACCCGGCTCCAATCACATTGTTTGAGTCCTTTCCAAAGTATGATTCCCAGGACATCATGGCCATTTTCTCAGAAATGCATTGGTATCATTCAGGGCAATATTTCTCTTTCTGTGTTCTGCTTATCTCATTTACCATAATATCCTATAGGTCCATCCATATTGTGGCAAATAGTGGAATTTCATTATTTTTTAAAACTGAATACTACTCCATCATGTATATATACTATTTTCTTCCTATCCATCCATCAGTGGACACTTATGTTGTTTATGAATTTTGGCTATTATAAATAATGCTGCAAACATGAGAATGCACATTTCTTTACAAATTGGCAATTGATAATTCTATCTCTTTTGGAAATGTATGTATACCTGGAAGGAGAACTGTTGAGTTATATGGTAGTTCTATTTCTAATTTCTTGGGGACTTTCTATACTGATCCTTACAATGTCTATAACAGTCACTAATCTGACTCTCCAATAACAATATGCAACAGTTCCTTTTCTTTCACACCACCAACACTTTTTCTGTATTGAGGATTGAAATTAACGAGCTCTAAGTTACATCTCCAGCCATTCAGTCTACCTGTCTATCTATCCATGAATTTCTATTGTGAGGCAGGGTCTCCCTAACTTGTCAAGGCAGGCCTGAAAATCCTCCCACCTCAGACATCCAAGTAGCTAAGATTACAGGCATGCACCACCACACCTGACTCCTAATAACATTTTTTACCTCTTGTTTTTTTGGTAATAGCCATCTTCAATTTTATGAAGTAATAATTCAAATACACAAAAATAGAAAATTAACACATTGCCACAGAGAACATTAAGAAAAAAAATCGGAAGGGTACCTCAAAGGTATAAAATAGCAAATATGTAGGACAAACAAGTATAGACATATAATATACAACCTGAAGATAAAGTTAATATAATTGTATCAGGGATTTTTATTAAATATGTAAATTTTAGTTCTTCTTGTCACCAAAAAATGTATAACTATGTAAAATGACAGATTAGTTCATCTGCCTCACTAAAGTAATGCTTTTGCTATCTATGTTGCCCCAAAATGTCATGTTGTAAACCTCAAATATGCACAATAGCATTCAATTTTTAAAAACCACTGCAAGAGATAACATCCTAAACATGATTTTACCAGTTTTGCATCTCAGGCCAAAAGACACTGGCAGCGTTATTATAAATAAACTTACATGATCTATTCCCTTCTGAAAAAAGAAATGTCTACTCCACTGTACTCATGAGCAGCCAAAATTACTTCTCTTCCATTCAAGTCACCCCATGGCAGTTTGAATACAGACTGAGAACCGTGATCTCATGACGGCAGAAATTGTAGCAACACAATTACTAAAGCAGTATCAAAAACAACTTGCAAAGCATGGCCCAGATATATCTCCCATCTCTCTTTCCTGTCACCTACATGACTTTTTTTTTTTTTTTTTTTTTTTGCTTTTTGGAGACAGGGTCTTGCTTTGTAGTTCAGGCTGGCCCTGAGCTCACTATGGTGCCCAGGCAAGCCGCCGCGAACTCAGCAATCCTCCTGTCTCTGCCTCCCGAGTGCTGGGATTACAGGCGTGAGCCACCACACCCAGCATTATATGTGGGAACCGGGGATCAAACTC
>PVIC010014473.1:0-22515 GCA_004025085.1 Thryonomys swinderianus | reverse complement strand
AGAACCACTGAGCTAACCCTCCGGCCCACCTACATGACTTTTGTCGGGCTTCTGATCCCATGTGCTCAGCACATGACATAATATGCATTTATATTTACAGCAATCCTACAATTAAGTACTGTACCTTGTACCCTGGGGCACAACAGTTCGGAAAGTTTAAGAAACTTGCCAAACATTACATGGTGTCAGAGCCAGACTTGAAACCCAGATCTGATCTTCCCAGTTTATACTGTTTACAACCAGAGCATATATCAAGTCTCTACTGTCTTTTCCTCAAGTTCCTTGGCCCATTCTTAGCTTTGCTGACTTCCTCTCTCGTTCTTCAGCTTTCAGCTCAAATGTCACCTCTCCCTGACCATGCCAGCCATCTTAGTGTAGCCTCTCTCTTTCTCTTCCTTATACCATTCATCACAGTCTGCTACCATCCAATTAGTTATGTGCTGATGTGCTGGCGCCCCACTTGAAAGGAGAGCTTTGTAAGACAAGGCTCCTTAACACTCCTGATCACTGAAATGTTCCCAGTGCCTAGAGCAGCACTTGGCTAGAAGATGGGCAGTGAGTGCCTGGTGGACATTTACTAAGTGGACTCTATTAGTTTTGTCTGAGCATTCTCCAGCAGGTATGAGCTGATACTCATTTCTCAGTCAATGTCTATTGGACTCAAAATAGAGATGTAAATACTAAAAAGAAAGAATATCGCAGAGCCTTGGGGCTCTTGGCTGCCTACTGACAGTGAATATTGGGGGTCTGCTTTTCAAAGAGTCTGAGCTTCTCTGATCTGTGGAATACTCAACACAGTGTAAGTTTAATGGCTACAAGGAGTTTGCAGTGTTTGCATGAGCTGAGTGGCCAGATGTTTAATAATACTCCAAGAAATTCCAGGGCTTTTTAGAGAGGTATTTTGGAGTCTTCATAAAAAAGAGTAAGATACATGGAACATGAATAGAGAAAGCTCTAAGCCTCCCTACTATTTCCCCTCAACTAAGGAAGCTCTACTTCTATGTAGACTTTTATAGTAGATTGAATGGATAGTGTTCCCTTAAATTTATGTCCACGCAGAACCTCAGAATCTTATCTTAGCTGGAAATGGCATCTTTGTGAGTTAATTAGTTAAGATGAGGATACACAGAATAGAACAGATCCTAAATATAAACCTCTGATGTCCCTATGTGAAGAGGAGAGATCATGAACAGACACAAAGAGGAAAGCAACATGTGAAGATGGAGGAAGACACACATTGCAACACAAGAAATATCAAAGATCCTGGCAACCATAGGAAGCTGGGAGAAAAGCACAGAACAGACTCTGCCATAGAGGCTCTAGAAAAGAAAATGACCAGGGGGCCAGAGATTTAGCTCAGTGGTTCCAGTGCCTGCCTCACAAGCACAAAGTCCTGAGTTTGATCCCGGTAACCACATACAATGCTGGGCGTAGAGACTCACGCCCACCAGCAATCAATAGCACATACCACAGTGCCGGGCGTGGTGGCTCACGCCTGTCATCCCAGCACTCGGGAGGCAGAGACAGGAAGATTACTGAGTTCACAGCGGCTTGCCTGGGCTACATAGTGAGCTGAGGGCCAGCCTGAACTACAAAGCGAGACCCTGTTTCAAAAAAGAAAATGACCAGGCTAGAACCTGGACTTTGGACTTCTCGCTTCCAGAACAGTGAAAGAATATATATAAGACTTCATATAAGATGAGACTATAAAAATGTTTCACTTATTTTGAAAAGATTAAAAGCTGCATTGAGGTATCTCCTCTTTTATTCATCCTTGTGACCCACATCCATCTAGTCCATGCCAGCTCTGGCTTCTGTCTTAAACTACATACATTGAAGTAGCTGATATCTAGGTCAAAACATGTATTTCCCTATGGGGCTCATCTACTCATCACCATCACTGGCAAGGAAACAGGGCTTCCCTGTTGCTTCCTATGGAAACTTCCCAAATAACTCTCCTGCCACCAGCTCCAGAACTGCCCTTTTAGTTGCTTTTGGGTCTTGGAGTATGGATACCTCTGAGGCCAACTTTGGCCAGCAGCCTGAAGAGAGGCAGGAGAATATCATAGTCAGGAGAAGCTGTCCTCGCAGTATCCAATAGGGTCTGCAGAAGGGCTTCACTGCCACCCTTGCTGATCATGTAGTGAATCCTCCGGTCTGTGCCTGGGGAAAAAAAAAAAACAGAGGCTATCTGAACCACAAGTGATAGCCCTCATTTTCCTTAGAGCAGACCTCAGACCTAACAATAAGAGTTTGAGCAAAAATGGGTTCATTTCACCCAGAAACCAAACTTGCATAGTTCTTGAGCCAACCTGTGCTAAAGTTGTAAATATCAGGGAAGGGAAGAGAAATGTGAAATGGAGAAACAGAGATCTATTCAAGAACCTAGATATAGTCAACTACAACCATTGTAAGACATGGAGCATAGAATCCATTTCCTACAGAACTTGCTGAGTCTTCACTGATGTGTGTGCACATATGTGTACATGTTTATGAATAAGCACACAGGCTTACACATCACTATGTCCCTAATTTGTCTGCTGTAGGCCTGAATCATTAGTAGAAGGCACTGAGATGACAGCTTATATAGTGTGATTTTACTAATGGTACAATGATTTTCTGACCTTCAATAACTGATGGGAGGCAAATACAGAGACCACTGGAGCAATTTTAAGAAACAATTGTTTGATCATCCTGTCTAACAAATTTTTAAGGGCATGTAGACCAAAGTTGAACTATTTCTAGCTAAGAATAGTTATGAACAGAGACTCCCCCTTCTCATTCAAGGTCCAGCTAAAAAGTAGTGATCACACTGAAACTTGCGGAGAGTCCTGGTTGATCTGCCCAAGGTAGGCAACTAAGTGGGGCCTTATTAAAGAAGATCCTCTTACGTTTTCATCATAATGAAAGGAGGGGAGAGAGAGATGGAGGAAAGGGGGGAGAAAAGGAAGAGGCAGGGAGGGAACCAGGGAAATAGAGCGGGATAAATTACCATCTGTATGAGCAGGAGAACTACAAGGTCTAAATTCTGAGAGTTTCAGATGCCTTTGGAAAAACCAGAAATAGCATTATATCAGAAGACAAGTGAGTTCAACTCCAGAGAGTGTCTCAGTTAAGAAAATCTGCAGGGAAGTCACCCTGCCAGTGGTGGGCAGCACAGCTGACAGAAAAATCCAATGTGATAGGATCCTTGAGGCTCTGGCTTTGGTGTGCCATTCATTCTCACTATCGAACCTTTGTGCACATTTATTTCTGACTCTAGCTAACTCAGTTGATTCCAAAGTACTCAATTCTGTCATCTTATGACTTATCAAACTTCAAAGTCCAATTTCTGCCCAATATTCCTCTCTGCACTTCACATAGTCAAAGATGCTGTCTGTCTCTGCCTCCGCACCAAATAGAACAGAAGAAGGAGAGGGACAGAACCTCTCAGGGGCAGCCCTTCTGAGGAGCGCTGAGAGGTACATACAGGCCCCTGGACAGCCTTGGTCTTCTAGATGAGAAACTGTGGAATAACTACCCAGCCACTAATTTCTTCCTTAGTTTCAGGTGCTGTTGGATAGGTGACAAGACTGAAGAGCCCAATTATATTCCATGTCTCATCACTTCAAAGTAAAAGCATAGGCTGGTGATTCTACCTCTCATCACAAAGCTACAGTTTTCTGAGCTACCGCTATCCCAGCCACCACACAGATAAGGGCACATCCTACTCACCGACAGAGAGCAGATCTCCAAGGAGCTGGAGGATGGTCAGGATGGCTGCCTTGTCTGAAGAGCTCTGCAATGAGAAGATAGGTAGCCATCTTAAGGTGGAACTCAAGAGGAAGGAGGTAATGTGAAGCAAAGAGGCAGTGCTGTGCTTTCCTTAAGTGAAGGAAAGACTCCTTAAGTAAGGAAGACTCCTTAAGTGAAAGGACGGACAAAGGGAGCACTCCTTAAATAGGAACAGAGAGTGGGCTGCCTGCAATAAGGGTCTCCATCCTGTGCTTCAGAAACCCTCTCTGAGGATCAGTCTTTTAGTTAGATCAGCAAGATCCACAATAAGTATCAATGACCAACACACAGAAGCAGCAGGAACAAGGGCTGTGTAGTACAGAATTTAGTCACTGCAGTCGGCTTGGATTGGCTTTAATTTCAAAGCACAGAGTAAAATCTGAAATTTACCAAAATGTTTTGGTTCAAGTACTTTCTTAGTAAAGTAGACAAAATTTAATTTTCTCAAGAGAAATTTAATTTTCTCAAGTCATATAAAGCAATGTTCTAAGGAATCTTTGTAATCCTTGACGATCTACCCTTGTTATACAGATGGGAACTTGGAGTTCAAAGGATGGCAGGACTTGCTAAACCCCCTAAGTCAATCCATACAGCAAAGACAGAAAGAAAAACCAGTCAACCTACACCAGTGGTACCCCAATACCTACATCAATGGTCCTTGCATGGTAAGAACTTTTAGAGGCAAAAGTCTTATTTCAGGCAAAGTCTTAATCTTCCCATTAGTACCATTTAAGCTCATCTGCTTCAAAGGCCTCAAAATTCAATGATGGCTCATGCTTCAAATGCATGATGACCCATAACATCTGCACCCCATCCACAAGCAGAGTCTAGGACCCCATCTGACTTCCCATCACTCTAAGCTCTGTTACCACACTTCACACATCAAGAAGCAATCTATCCCCATGAGATGTTAAAATTTTTAAAGAGTCCACTAAGCTTTGTGCATATCTTTGTTCCTGGAACCTGGTACAGGGACATACCAGAGAAAAATGTACAATAATTTTTTGTTAAATGGAACCAAACTGGACCAAAAAAGAACTCCACGGAATCCATGAAGTCAAGTAACACCCACAGGACAAAATGGTGCATACACTTTCTTCATTCTGAAGCTTAAGATCTTCCAGGAAGACATACTATATCAGGGTGACTTAGCTCTAAATGTAAAGGATCAGCAAAAAGAAAAAAAACAATAAGAATTAAGATAAATATCTCAGTATTACACTGACGCAAAAAGCTCATGACAGACTGCTATCAAAACGAAACTCAGTAACTTTTATTCTGGGTGGGATAAGGTCTGTCCAGATCCTTAGGTACTTACAGAAGAAGACTTGCATGTCCTCTGAGATCTTTTCCACCAGGAGCTTTGACCTAAGAAGGGTAATCCCAACATGCCTGTGCTAACTCCTATCACACAGTTGTACTGAATATTAACAGAAAGTACAGTATTATTGTCCAAATTGCTGAATCCATGTCTTCTGCCAATCCCCACCATACACACAATATTGGTACTTTCCACTCCATGTACCAAATGTTGGAAATAGGTACCCAAGAGTGACCAGGAAACTAAGCTATCATCATGAGTTTGCAAGATTCCAGCCTTTTGAAAGTGGCCTTAGAGAAGATACACAATAGGAAACACAGACCTTGCATATTTTTTTTTGAGCAACACTGATATTTATGGCCCAGCAACTCCATCTTTCTGTGAAGAGACAAAATTCTCTTTGGCTGTGTAAGTGCTGTGTTACTTTTAAAATGCTGTATTCATCCCCTAATTATGAACAATGAGAGAAAAATAAGGAATGAGATGGAATTGAGAAAAAGAAAAATACTAATAAGGTAGAAACTGACTGAAGGGAAATAAAAGACCCAGATTTCATTTCCTTTCATTCAATTATTCAGGCATTCACCCTGCAAGCACCCACCGGAACTCATCTCTGTTCCAGCCACCAGACTAAGCTGTAAGGCTACCAAAAAAAAAAAAAAAAAACAGACAATCAAATGTCATGAGGCTCCAGGCCTGGCTGGGGTGTGCAGCTGATTGTCAGGTAGGACACCCCGTGGGAGGGCATTTGTAGCAAAGGTAAACAGATGCTGGGAGAATTCCAAAAGGAGCATTTAGCCTAGTCAGGTCCATAAGGGATGAATTGGAGGACCTACCTCAGTAAGAAGGGAAAGTTGTTTAGCAGTGCCGCAGCCCTGTGTGCTCAGAGGGAGGCGTGGCTGAGCATGGCAAAGCTGGGGGATGAATCTGCATCTACTAGGATGGGATTAAAGAAAGCAGGTGGGGAAAGAATTGGGAGATCTGTGGGCAAGAACTAGATCATGCGGTATCATCAAAGCAGTGGACAACAAGGCTGCTGAAGCTGGCAAGGTTACTGTGTTTTCCCAAAAAACTTAGAAGGCTAAATGAATATTATCCCTAACCTCTGCCACCCCAGTCTTAATCAGTGGTGGACAGCAGGTCTCAGAACTGTGTCTCCCAACTGGCCATTTAAATTTAAGACTGAAAGGTTGGTTAATGATGACAATACATTATAAAACATTCAGAAGAAAAGGAGAATGTTTTGTGGACCTTTCGGGGTGTGTGTGTGTGTGTGAGAGAGAGAGAGAGAGAGAGAAAGAAAGAGAGAGAGAAAGAAAGAGAGAGAGAGAGAGACTTTTACTAGTTTTTTTTAAAATCAATGCTTTCTAATGGCAACAACTTGACCAAAAATCTGTCACAGAATTTTGAGAATCATTAAAACAAAGTTCAGTAAGAAAAAAAAAAGAACTAGATCTTCTTCATATCTGTATTACCAAATAATCTGTATATTTTAATTGAGCTAATTTCTCCAGCTAAGGAATTGCTGCCTTATGACAATGCCCACTAATATCCTCTGAGAACAATATTGCCTTACATGCTTCTCTTGTATTTGCCAGCAGGATATTGGAACCAGCCATATGGTGCCCACTAATTCACCAGTCGTTAGAGTGACCTGTGGCCAGCAATATAGGCTGAACACACATTAACCATTCCTCTGTATTTGCCTCCATTTGCTTCAAAGACTGATGGTGCAGTGCTGATGGAAGGTGAAGTCCCTCTCCCCTGCCCAGGGAATATACCATGGTCAATCTCTTCTAAGTCTTTCTGGTTTGCTTATGATTGGTGTAGAGGAGGTATGAGTCCAGGTCAGCCTAAGAAAACTAATTAGAAATGTGCTAAAGAATTCTGGCAATAATTTTCTCCAGAATTAAAACAGATGTGTGCACGCACGTACGCACGCACGCACGCACACACACACACACACACACACACACACGACAATGCAAAGCCAAAAACAAGCAAACTTTCTTGTTCTGGACATTGTTGTATGATGACATAATCCTGCCTCCCATGTGATGATGTTAAGTCAGTAGATCAACCACAGAACCATTTACCTGTGGACTTTCAGATAGGTAAAATAATAAATATCCTCACTTTTAACAGACACATTTAGTTGGATAGTCTGTTACTGAGTTTAGGTGTGACAGATTTTTAAAAAGGAAATTTGACACTGCCATGTGCCCTCTCCCAAAGCATTATGGTCTTAATAGAAAAGAAATTGATTTCACAAACCATACAGCCAGTCCAGCAAGACAAGCCTGTCATACTAAAGAAGAGACAGTATCTTTATTACCATTGAGTTCATAATGTTCTCACTCAGCCCTGAGCCAGAATGCATCAGCACAATATTGTTTTTCTTTAAGTAAAAATTATAGCTATCAGTGGAGAAAAAAATGCCCCCACAAAGTCTCAACTAGCATTAATTTATACACTGCTATATTTCCAATAAATATTTTACACTATTTAAAAGACAACCACAAAGCTGTTATCTCACCCACAGTAATAATAAATGAGCAATTAAAGAAGGCAGGATGTGATGTGCCTCGATTTTCCTTTAATGATCCTTTTAAATGAATCACTGACTGATCCCCTGTTGTTTAAGACTTTCCTATAAAAAAATGGATCTGCCAAGCTTTTAGGGAAAGGCAAGCAGTTGAAAGAACAAACAGCGTTTTTCACAGACTTTGGGGTTTTGCATTGCAATTTTCTCATACAATGTTTCAAATTCATCACTCCCTTGCTTTAAATCTTCTATGTCTCTCTGTCGCCTTCCTCCTGACTCTTGACACAAGATGAAAACAAGATCCTTCGCATCACTCTGCCTTGGAAATGCATGTCTAGCCCTTTCTCTCATCCCACTGCTGAACACGTCAACTACATAGAACCAGCCGCTGTGCCTAAGGGCATCATGGTTACCTGGGAAGAAACTTTGCTCATTCAGATGCCACCGTTTAAATATAATTTCTCTTCTTCTTTAAAGTGTATTTCAATGCCCAGTTCCAAGTCTCCCTCTATTTAGTTTTGCAGCTCACTTGCTCAGTACCCACTACTCAAGAGCCATATACACCCTCCAACCATGGGGACCATACAATTCCAAGGAATCCCATTCACAAAGTCGATGGAGTGATGGGCCCCCTGCATGTGGTACAATGCCTGGGCTCTCCACAAACAAAATGATTTGCTTAACCTTTGTTTTCCAATGTTTTATACATACTTTTTAATTAGAATTCTTACCAAATTAAAGTTGCAATCTTACCTCCTTATTCTGGTTTTTTACTGCCAACAAATTGCCCTAAAATTTAATAGCTTAAAATATAGCCTTTTCATTACATTTCTTGATTTTCTGGGTAAGTCTTTGTGGAGTGGCTTGATTGGAATATACTTCTACTTTCTCTGGTATCATGTGAGATCAAAAAGTAACACTCAACTGACAAAGGCACTGGTCTAGAAGATCTACAATCATTTCACTCATATGTCTTGAGGTATAGCAGAGAGGGCCAGAAGACTGGGATCACCTTGTACTATTAACCAGAATGTCACATATGTCCTTTCTAGCCTGACAGTCACTAGCCCCAGCCTGGAAGTCTGAAGGTATTTGACTTTTTGTGTCACACCTGGTTTCCCCCAGGGAAAGCATTCAGAACTGGATAGAAGTCGCTAGGCTTCATTTGATTTCACTCCTTCTGCATGCTACTAGTTAATCAAGTCACTAGTGCCATCTAGATTCAAGTGGGAATTAGACTTCACCCCACAAATGAAGGAATAGAAAAGAATTTTCAGCCATATTTAATTTTCTGCATTCTTTTTAGATTATGAGCTCCTCTGAGTAACGAATTTTGAGTCTTGTCTCTTGGTATCCCAGAATCTAGCATAGGGGCTTGCACAGAGTCATTCAGTAAACTATGGAATGGAAAGGGATGGGATGGGATGATATGGAATGGGATGGAACACTGTGGAATGGAATGGAAGGAATCTTAACAGGCAATCAGAGCATCACTATCCTGCTCTCCTTGATGTCAGAATTTACCCTAAAGTATCCCAGTGAGAATATTTCATAGAAATTTATAAGGTGCTCAGCTCAATATTCTGTAGGTCTAGTAATTAAGTAATTAAGCAACCAAACAATGAATGTCAGCTATGTTCCAGGCATTGTGTTTATAAATAGAGACACTATATCATCATGGTGTTCAAGTGCAAGGAAAAGAAACATCCTATACCCTTTTTTCATTTTTCTCCACAAATTTAGAACCCAATTTTACTGGATTAGGAAAAGACAATCCATTCCCATCCCATTTGGAATAGCATTCCTGGTATCACAGAAAAGAATGCTCTGTTCCCGCAGACTGAAAGAACTAGCCCATGAATTTTTAATTCTCTGTCTCTAAAGAACAGAACCTCTTCCAAATGCATGAGCCAAGAGTGCAGGACACAGTTCATAGCCCAAGAAAACCATATTGCCAAAATAAATTTGTTCTTCCAGTCATGCAGGTTGGACATTCACTCATTGGTTAAATAAAAGACATTATTAAATTTGCAGTTAGTAATGAATGACTGAAGGAACCACTAATCACGTTTAAATTACTAGAAATGGTGATAATACCACAGTGGTGACCAGCCATACTCTCTCAATACAAGAGGAAACAGGCAGTAACTATATTATTAGAAATTTAGTTTAGGTAGAAGGAAAAAAATCTCCTATTGAGGGTGAAGGTAGTTCATAAGAAAGATGTGTTTGAAAAGAATATAAACCGAAATATCTAAGAATAAAGTGAAATGACATTTGTCTCAGTATAAGTAGCTGAGTAGAAATAGGAGTAAAAAGCATTTACTACACCATAATTATGGAAGCTAGATGATGGGTAATATGGTTTTACAACTAAATGTTTAAAAGTAGAAAAAATGATATATAATATTTTCAGGCTGGCATGTCTCAGATGCAACCTTAAAATCAACAACCTCCCTGGGGATATTTACTCATCATTCTCACACCCCAGAATTTCACAAATGTCCGAATTATATCATGATTCTTAAATAATTTACTATTAAGGACATCCACAATCCTCCTCCTAGTTGAAAAGTGTCTCCATGGTTCAGCATGATGTAAAAACAGAATATGGTCCACTTTTTATTTAGCAGGTATTTGTTTAGCACTTACTTGGTATCTAGTACTCTGCTAAGTGCTGGGACTACCACGATTTGCTTAAATATGTACGGTCTTTATTCTTATAGAGCTTCCAAGTTAACTGGGCAGACAAATATATGTAAAATTGCATCTGATGATAAATGCCTAGGTTTATTGCTCCATTTAAACATAAAATATAGTTACATATTTGACATGAGTGAGAAAAGAGTTCTTTCAAGAAACTAACCAGCTGAAAGCTGAAGGATAAGCAACAATCAACTAGCAGGAGATGGGAAAGAAGATGCTCAGGACAAGCTAAGAGAGCATGCAAAGTGTAATACCTAGAATAAACATGGAAAAATTGTAGGACATGGAGAAGGGAGTGGGGCTGAGGCAGAGGGAAGAAGTAAACAAGAAAGCAGGAGGAGAAAGAGAGAGAGACATGAGGTGGTTAAAGGAGAAATTCAGAAACATAAAGCCACTTTCTATAACTTCTGTAAGACTCTGTTCCTTACAGTATTGAATGAATAAATGTATCTAACTCTTGAGTACTGTGTCAACATTCTTATCACTGGAACAAAATACCTGACACCCACATCATAAAAGAGGAGAAGTTTATTTTGCTCACCATTTCAGAGGGTGCAATGCATGGCTGGCTGGCTACAAAACAGACACAGCAGTGGTGAAGGAAAGCTGCTCAATCCATGGCAGTCAAGGAGCAAAGAAAGCAAAAGATAGGAAGAAGCGTGGAACAAGAGTATATCTTTACAGACCATGCCCCTACTGACACACCTCCTCTGAATGAGCCCTCTCTCCTACTAGCACATTCAGCCATTATAAACTCACCAATGAACAAATCTATGATTTAATCTCTTCTGAAAACTCTACCTCTGAACATATGAGACTTTTGGAGGACATTTTAGATCTCAACCATAACAAGTACACTTGGGTTAGAAACACCATAACAGATGGAGAAACACTTACCTCACTGCCTGAGTCAGAATAAATATTCAACAAAATTATATGTCATGACCATCTAGACAAAAGGTAAACACACTAAAAATAGATCTGAACATCCTTGGAGATATGTTTTCCTGGGTCAATTTTCCATTCAGGTCACAATGTTCCCAATTTAACGGAATACTCTTAAGGAGAGAAAAAAATAAACAAACATAAAGAGGGTGCGAGCACATCCTCTGGCAGAACCAGTTTGGAATCCTATACTTCGTAAACAATGCCCAGCACATTTGTTGTCACCCAGTAAACAGTAAAGTCTTCCAGTCATAATAATAATAATGACAGCAATCAAATGACAGTAAATAACACTTTCAAGTGACTGCCACCCAAGGCTCAGCACCAGCATTGAGGGATTGAGCTGCAACTTTTCTATTTCAATCAGCAACTGCTACTCACTGCCTCAATCCTCCCAGAAACCATCACCTCCAAAGTACAATGACAAGTGCAGCTCTGGGAGGCTCAGTCCTGCCTCTGGAAGACATGAAACAACCACTTCTCAGATACCTTCACTCCAAAAACACTGAGAGATGCCATTTTCTATGTTTTCTATCCAAGTAATTGTTAGAAAGGTGATCTAAAGCAGAACTATGATACAGGAAAAGTCTAAACTTGGAGTCCTCAAGGAAAGGTCCCATTTCAGGAATTCCTGTCATCTCATGGGTACTCTACCATCTGCGTACCACTGCTAGGTTAGTAGCTAATGGCCTTCTTTAACTCAATCTGAAAAGCTGTTTTTCAGCAATATTCTATGCAATTTGAAGTTTAAGAAATAGGTATAGGATATGAGTCATCATCCCACATAATCAACAATATGATTATTGCCATTTGAGTGCATGCACTGTGTCAGACATGATGTACTATTTACTTCTCAAAACAAAATTCTCACCTTGCAATTTAGATGTGATTAATATTACTGTATTAATGAGGAAACTGAAATCAAGAAAAGTTGAATAATTTTCTCATGAGCAAGAGTAACCTTTCTTTGTAGGAAGTGAGTTTTGAAAACTGACACTTTTGGAAAACAGGAAATTCTAAAATAACCAAATTAATATTTCTTTTGTGCAAACATTTTTTCACGAGATCAAAAGTGTTCAATTTTGTAATACATCCGCAAATGCTTTATCATGCCTACCACCAAAAGGTGGGATTTATGCTCCTTACCCTTATCTCTTGTCCAACCTTAGTCACACTCCTATCACTGAGTACAAAGCAACAGAAGTAAAAGGGATTAACTTTCAAAGTTAGGTCATAAAAAGTTATGCAATTTGAGGAAGGATTTTTAGTAGTAATAGGCATAGGGCCACTGGCAACTGAAGTCCTGAGTGTCCACATAAGTGGACTGACAAACCTAAGACAGCCTTGATAAAAGGAAGCCTAAACCCCACAAAAAAGCCAATAGACAGCAAGGTTAGCCATCAGCTGGAATGGGACCCATTCACACTGACTGTTAGCCATGAGAAAGAACAATCTTGGATGTGCAGACCAGTGGAGGCTTCTGACAACAGCCACATAAATACCTCAGACAAGAACTCCTTTGCTGAGTTCATTCCAAATGCATGACCTATCAAATTATGTGAAAACTTAAGTGGCTTCATTAAGCCAGTGTGCCTGAGATAATTTCTTCAACAGCAATAATAAGTAAGATACAAACCAATCTCAACAGTCTATCAATAAAAATCCCAATATTTTTTATTTATAAAAACAGAATTTGGAATGCATAACACATAAAGTATGTGAAAAATATAATGACTGTTTTTAATTATTACAGTACAGGCACATTGCCATCACCCCCCTCAAAATATTCCTTCACTTAGAATATAGTCATCCCATTGTTCTTGTCACTTTCTGAGACAGTTCTGGAAGTCATCTTTAATGAGTATCTTTAGTTGCAATATTGTGACTACCTCAGTATCCTAAATCAGTTCCAGACATATTACCTTCTAAGGTCATTTTGACTTTGGGAAAGAGGCCTAAGTTGCATAGTACCAGATCCAGTGAATAAGGTGGATAAAAATAAACCACAATGTTTTTAGGAGCCTTCCTTTCTGCTGGATGGCACTCAGAAGCAGCATTCACTGTATTACTTCTATAGATAAAAAATGTATACCAATCACAAAAAGAGTATTTTCCAATTCATATAAAGTACAAAAGATATACAATGATACCTTGATTTACAAATGTAATTCATTTTATGACTTTGGGGAAGATGACTGCATTTGTGTTTGTGTAGAAAAGATAGCCACAGTCAAGTTTGTCACCTGGTGTGGAGTTTACAAATGGCAACAAAATTTTGCTAAATGCTTTTGTTTGTGGACCGGGTTGTTTTAAAACAGAATATTCATGAACAGAGGTATTACTGTACTCTGGTTGATCAGCTGGCATCACTTCTGCAAGTAGCTATTCAGAGAACCATGTCCCTTCTGTCTTGTACTCCTCTTTGCCCATGTACCCTCTGAGACCATCTGTCTCAAGTAAACAGAAAACATGTAAGATCTATCACAGGAGGTTTTCCAGTTTGGCCCAGAAGTAACATATATTTCTAAACTCACTTAACTGACCAAAATTGTCATATCATATACATAACAATGAAACACTAGAATATGTGACCTCTCTATGATGCTAAAGAAGAGGAAATTGGTTGAGTAGATAGCTGATTTGGTTCTGATGTAGAAGAATTTCTTCATTTTCCACATTGGTTTTCCCAAAAAGTATAACTTGCCACCTACCCTTGGTCATCCACCTACTAGGGAAGGTCATCCTTCCCTATCCACCCAGGATCAGCTTCCCTTATGTCTGCACTCATCAATCTATAGATCAACATAAGTGAGATCTGCAGACACTGGATTTCCCATCCTCCCATTAAGACAATTTTCCAGTCTGTTTCCTGCATGAGGAAGCACTTTGTTCATGACAGATTGCTTCTGCTGTTAGTCACATGTTTCCAGAGGAATAAAACCCTCAATCTCAATAAAAGAAATATTATATATAAAACCTCAAATGGTAGTAAGAAAGAGTCAGCTCATCAAATAATTTATGACCAAAGTTAAAAACACATAGCCTTTATTTCCAACTGAGTTCCTTCATAAACACAATCTTAACCACTAAGGTCAAATATGCCAAGATGAGACATGAAGAATTCCCAGAGTTAGTCCTTTGTTTGAAAACCAGATTACTGGGGAGTATCTCAGTAAAATATTTGTCAATACTAATCTTTAATTTCTATGAAAAGAGAGTTCCCATCCTGTGTGGGTAGCATGATTTCCTCATCTCCTAAGGTACATCTCACAACTACTTCAAGACATATATGAGCTTCTTGGACCAGTTGATGCTTACCAAACACTTCTGAAGAACCTCAACTTTAATTTCCATCCTAACAGTTCTCATCTTCAAGCAAAACACTTCTTACCAAATATATCCAGGAATATCAGTTTTATATGGCCAGCTGCAATGATGATTTTTATAATATTTGTTATATTATCTATAACTATAATGAAACAGCTAAACAGAAAGCAGTTTGGGAAATAAATTAAGGCACCTATTCATCTTTCAAAATGCCCCATAACTTTCAGATCATCCAAGGACCAAAGAATTAGTTAAACATATTCTTCATCTGTATATCTATTATAAATCTTAATGATGCCTTCTTTAGTGAATGAACTATTCAAAATTTAATAGTGACTAAGAAACACGTATGGATGAGGGTGTTTTTATAAAACACAATCTCAGAGAGGTCTTGTTCCTCATCAAGCATTTCACATATATTCTACCATATATTTATTAATATGCTAGATAACACTCTGAAAATGTAAATATTCTATCCTATGGCTACACAGAAATGTCTGAGAAATGTTAGGGAGACCATGCCTGCTGGAAGTAAACTCTGCTTGGTTCTGGACGGTTTCACACCACATTCTTCAAACACCCAGAAATATTTCAGGAAGTAGAGAAAGTAGGTGAGTTAAGCTCTTTATTATATGTAGATAATGCTGAAGAAAAGCTGATGTCTTCTGTCTGCTCTGTAGACTATCTTCAAAAAAAAAAGAGGATTCCACAAAATCAGTGTCATCAGGCTGGATTTTTAAATCAGTGAGAGTTGTAGGGCAAAATAAATGATAATTGTCACAGAGAAAGAGAATCAAAGGATGTAGGTAGTAGTTTCACTATGGATCAACTCTTCAAAGTCAAAGATTATAACAGATACAGGAAGGAAAATAGTCCATTAAGAGATTCAACAGCTAAGTCATGAATGTTCGGTAATTAGCCAGCTAAGTCACAATTTTAATAGTCCAGAAAAGTGTCTGCAACTGTATAGGGTCACCTATTCCATAAAAAGGACATCAGTCACCTCTCCCATCTAGTTGTCAAGGATGAATTCCAAGGACTAAGGAGGGACTCAATGAGCTCTCAGTTCAGTGCTCCCAGTGAAGGAGACAAATTTGTTTCATTTTTCCTTTGTGCAGTTCAGGTTTATGTTGAGTTATCAGATATATTTCATAATATTAGAAGTTGCTTTTGACTCCGATCTTTTCAAATGACCTGATAGACATGGATGCAACACCAATACTCAGAGATCTAGAGGTATTACTTTGTCAAAGTTAAAGAAAGATGAGAAATTCACCAAGGAGTATAATCATGGAGAGTCATAACTGACAGACTGTTCATTTGTCATACATTCAGTTGTCTATTTAAACTATTTGATAATAATTAATATACTGAGCCATATATGAGGAGAACTCTCAGGGTGCCCTCAATATGCGAATTCTAAACACAGCTACCAAACAAGCCAAAAGGGACACAAATATATTCATAAATTATCACAGTCAAGTCCAAAGTGTATTCAATATATGAGGGTGGTTAATGGGCATTCAGGGAAAGGCTGAGAGGAAATGAAAATCAAATAAACTGAAATTAGAAATATTTCATTTTAGAAATATAGTTAATAGAGATGGGTAGCGAGGAAGTAAGAGGGTATTTCCATATAAGAAATAATTCTTTCAATAAACCATGGTTATTTCAGGGTGGAAACCTCTTTGAAAAATGTTGTGGATTATTTATGGGCCTGTCTTAAATTTTCATTCTTGACCTCTTTATGGCAGTCAACCAACCATACAAATACAACACAGATTCACCATGACTGAAAAACAAGATTCTCTCACCTGGCAAATCTGAGTTAGTCAGATAAGGAGGAGAGAGCCATCAATCAGAGGTCATGCAAAGACTGTGCTGCACTTTGAGGGATGTTTGGCAAAGTTAGTTCTAAGCACCTTTTATTAATTTCTCCACAAAATAAAATCTACCATTTTAACATCAATCAGTTTTATACCCATCTACCACAAATAATTATTTTCCCATCCTTTTTATAGATTCTTATGAGTAACTTTATATATAATTAAGTTAAGCAGGATGACCCTCTTCTGATTTTCAGTCTCATTTTGTACTGGGATTATGGATCTTCAGAAATGATTAATCTTTCCCATCATGTATCAACAGTACATGATGTCATCACTTGGTTTATTACTTGGGTAAAGTAATGTTTTCCATGTTTCTTCAGTGTGAGGTTCCTGTTTTTCCCTATCTGTACTGTTTCATGGAAGCAAGTCTAGTCAATAGTTAGAAAGAAAGGGTAAGAATAAGCTCCACTTATAGGAGTAATATCTATGTACATATTTTATAACCTTCAAAGCAATTTCTTGAACCCTTGAAAGAGAGCAATTTTGGAACCTTTGAAGGAGAAATACATGCAATGAATTCAGACTTCATGAGAGTATCTCTGTTCTCTTGCATCCTATTTTTTATAATCACATAACCATTACTTTGCATGGAACAGGATATTCTACAAAATTCAGTCTGTCAGAACCTCTTGCAGTTGTGTCAGAAAAAAAAAAAGGGCAATATCATGTTATTCCAATGACTGTTTTGCCATGAACAGTGGACTCTGGCTGTTGAGAGGTGAAGGCAAAGGAACTTGGAGATAGTTATTTGGAAGAGAATGCATTCAAAGGCAAATGTGCCCACTAATTAGGTATGATGAGCTATAATTTTCCAACTTCCTTTTGCAAAGCAAGTTGCTTTTTGAGTTGAAATGTTCTCTGGCTTTCTTTCCTTCAAGTTTAGCATTGTATGAAAGTCTCCATTTTCAAAAAGCAAAATTTGTTTCATTTTATCTCATAACTAATTTGATGGTAACTGCACAATGACTACATTAAGCATCATTGGACTATAAGACATCATGCAATGAAAACTCATCTGTCAACCTGAAAAGTGTAAGTAAGCCAAAGAGTATGTTCGGAGATTAATCTCTGAGAGGATGCTGTTGAGTTTCATGCTGGCTGAAACAGGACTATAGAACATTTCACATTTCTGGCTCTCTACATCACAGACACTTCTGCAAACAAGGGCTCCCCTTGAAATTCATGAGAATTACCCAAGTGGATCAGAATCTCAAACTTTTACATCTTAATCAATTGTCATATGCATGATTCACCTATGTAATATGCAAATAAGGAATCTTCTGATCCAAAGAATTCAGCATCTCCCAAACCAGCTCACACCAACTGTTTGAAACTCTAATCTTAAATCAAGTGCTTGTTAATCCTGGCTATTTCTTTATAATTTATAAATTTATATTCTTGCCTTGCCACTATTTAAGGGGAATGATCAATCATTTTTTAAATAGCCCACATTGATATACATTTTTTGCTTACAAAAATACCCAGAAAAATAAATGTTAATAGTTTTCACTCCTAAGAAGTGGGATTACAAATTATTTTTATTTATTCAATTTTCTAATTTTTCTAAAATGACTATTGAATTGACTTCTATAATAAAACCTCAAAAACCAAACAGAAATGTAAGAGTGAAGCAGATACTGGAAAACATATGAGCTCAAAAGCTTCTAGTATCCTTAGTGTAGAAACACATATATACAAGTGATATCACTACAGCAATTAATATTAATATTCTCACAAATATTTCATTCATTTTGTATTGATTCAACAGCCATTTATTGAGAACCAAAAATGTAGCAAGAGCTCTATTAGCGACTAAGAAAACACAATTAGTGAGATCTAGTTTTTGCCAATAGCACAAAGGCAGCCATGGACATGGGTGAATGCAGGTTCCTGTAATGGAGGTGGTTCATAGGCACGACACCCATTCACTCAGCTTTTATTCTGCTCAGTCATGCCAGGTGTGAAAAGGTATTCTGTCATTACAGAAAGTGTAGATTTGCACACTTAATATTTTTCTAGCATTTCCACAGTGTCGCCAGGAGGAGACTCTACCACACAGATTCCTGTAGGTTAATGGTCATCCTGAAGATAGACTCCCTGAGGTTTATGTCAGAGAAGAATCACTTATCTTTGCTTTGGGGACAAGTACAGAGTTACACAGGAGAGGCTAGGGAGAGAACTTTGTTTAAAGTCAGGAGATGTTCATTCCTCAAATAAACCAGGCATTGCAAGTTTCCAAGAGCAGTTTTCAAGGATATGCAGTGGAAGTAAAAGATGACCTGAGGAAGGTCTTGATGGTGACTTTAAATTTTATTTTGCAGGCAATGGGAAGCCCTCTCTCTTTTTTAATGCCTGATATCTTGAGCTCAGTGCTCTGAAAGAAAAGTAATTGAATAAATAGTGAATGAAAATTGGGTATATGAGTGAAAGAAAACCCTGATGATTTTTCAATAGTTACTGCATGTTTGAGACTGAACCTGAGAATAGACTTGGACAAATTCTTCTTGAACCTGGCCACTATGGATGCGGCCATATGTAAGCAGTTTAACCCTACTGATGAATACAGGGATGGGCAGCTTGCTTAAGTGGGGTCTCTCCTTCTTTGGACTGTTGAGGCTGGTCTCTCTAAGTGCCAGACTGTCTCACGTTAAACTCAGAATCATATGCTGCACTATATGAGGAGAGCTGACAGAAGGGGCCAGAAAAAGTTCATCTGTAGCAAGATGTGAACCAAGATAAACAGAAAAGCAATGACAAAGACTGTGTCAGTACTGCCTGAACATAAGTGCTCATTCTGGTTAATTTAGGACTCCACAGGTTCTACAGAGAAACATTTGTACCTCCATAATAAATTCTTTGGTTATGTGTGAACTGGAGTTGAGTTATATTATATCACTAAACCCAAACTGTGCTCTAAATTGGGTTTTCTGGAATCCAGGACTAGGCTTCTATTACTTTCAAATCAAATGAACCTTTATTGAGTTTAAGGTGTGGTGCTGGCTAAAAATAAGAGCAAGGACACTGGACCATGCAAGTTTTGATCCTAATGCTGTCACTTACTGGCTATGCAATATTTTGTATACATTACACAATGCAATATACATTCTTGGACAATTACACAGTACTATTCTCCTAAACTTACTGTGAGAAACAGAGTGACTATAAAGTTCCCAGTCTCCTGCCTGGCAAATATGGGATGCTAAAATTGGAGTTGCTATTATCGTGCCAACACTAAGAGATAGCCCTTTTTTTTGTGACACAGTTGTTTAGTACTGAGCACATGAGAAATTAAGAGAGTCACAGTCAATAAAACTTTGCACCGGGCCAGAAGGTTAGCTCAGTGGTTCCGGTGCCTGCCTCACAAGCGCAAGGTCCTGAGTTCGATCCCCAGTAACCACATACAATGCTGGGTGTGGAGACTCACGCCCACCAGCCATCAGTACCACATACCACAGTGCCAGGCGTGGTGGCTCATGCCTGTAACCCCAGCACTTGGGAGGCAGAGACAGGAGGATTGCTGAGTTCGAGGCTTGGCTGGGCTACATAGTGAGCTCAAGGCCAGCCTGAACTACAAAGTGAGACCCTGACTTAAAAAAAAAAAACTTTGTACCCCCTCAAAAGCTTTATCTAGGCCTTCATACCCCTGCTCAACTGCACTGTGAACAGAATCCAAAAGAACTCGCACTTGCTGCCCATCACTTCTTTTAATATCCAACCCTCTAGGGATGCATTTTCATTCATAATAAATACAACTTTAAACAGTTAGACACTGGGTTTTAGGTGATTATGGGGGTATTTTTATAGGTACTTATTGAAAAGCATCTATTCTCCAATGCTAATTTAAACCAGAGCTCCTAGAGCAACCAAATAAAGGATATTTAAGATGCAACTTCTCACTGCCATTGTTTCTAAAGCATAATTATAATGTTGTCATTGGTGCTGATTTGCAGAGGGCCAACAGTGTACGAGAAGCTGCAGAGTTCACACACAGACAGCCTTTTGTGAGCATAAACATAGAGGCGTCATGCCTTGAATATTATATTTGTTCTTTGAAATCCAACCTGCTTGTTTGGGCTTTTTATAGTTTCCTCTTCATTCTCCCCACAGCCTTGGAAAAAGTAAGAAGAACCAGAACTCCTCAGCACCTTCCATAAGCGCTAGTCCTATAAGGCCAACTGCCACCTTAAAAACGCAGCTGAGCACATGCAAGAAAAGGAGAAAGCCAGCTCCAGAGAAAAAGAATTCTTAGGAATTTTTCAGAATAAAAGTTATTTTGGCATCCCCCAGGAGAATGATAACAATGTCAGTGTGACAAGAAATTCAGAGATGGCTGTTCAGTATGACAGTACAAACACAAGAATAGACATAGACTTTTCAATCCAAAAAGAAGATACCAAATAAAAAACAGAAAGCTATTCTTATGCAAGAAGCTCACCAATGGAAACACACATGAGCCTTCCAAATTACAGATTCCCAGATCCTTCCAAACCCAGTAAATCAAGTGATTCTAGGGCTGGATTTGAACTTTGTGTATGACTCTTCAATGGCTTATAATAGTCTATCAACTCTAATTTCATGAAGTTTATGTTGTTTGTGAAAACCTTGGCAAAGGAAAAAATGTCAGACTGTATCCCATGTGAAAGGAAGGGAGGAAACTTTGGATTAAAACAGAATAAATAAAAGTTTTTAATATTTGTATTGCCTCATAAAGTTTAATCATTATATATCATACATTGTTTGAGATTGCACTAAAACATATTTTGCCTCTTAGACTCCCCATCTGTAAAATAGAAATAGTATCTACTTTAGGAGTGTGTTAGAGAGATTTAAACGAGATGATTGTGTGAAATATCTAGCTTGTTGCTCAACAAACTATCATAAATGAAACTGTAAATTTGAGTGAGATAAATATGATGCCAAATCAATCTTATTCTATGCTTCATTCTTAATATACTCAAACTCCCACTAGAACAAAAAAATCACATAAGGAAAAATAAAGGAACATAAGGTCAGTCACTAAGGCATAAACCACTGGTTATGCCCCTTCTTCCTCAGCAACAGATCAGCTTTTGTAATGATTCCTAGAAGTCATGCTGGACCACAGAGCCATCTTTTTTTTTTCCAGACAGGGTCTTGTTTTGGAATTCAGGCTGGCCCTAAGCTCACTATGTAGCTCAGGCAAGCCTTGAATTCAGCCTCTCAAGTGCTGGGATTACAGGCTTGAGCCACCAAGCCCAACATTTCTGGTATATGGTACAGATTGCTGGTCGGCCTGAGCCACCACACCCGATATTGTTGTATGTGGTTACCGGGACTGAACCAGGGACCTTGCACTTGCTAGGCAGGCATTGGAACCACTGAGCTAAATCTCCAGCAACACAGCAATCTTTTCAAAGGCAACTGTGCATCATGGCACCAGAACTGAAGGGCAGCCACAGTCTGTGAGGTCCTAGGATGACTAAACTCCAGACTTTTTTATGTCAGAAACAATTCTCTTCCCACATAATTCAAATCAATACAGTCCCAGGAAACCTCTTCAGTAGACTGTAATGATGACAATTGATAAATCATTAAACAAATGGCCCAGGTAACACAAAAACCTACAAGAAAATATTATTGATATCAGATGAAGAAGAACACAGGTTGCCAAACATTAAGGTTCTCCAGAAAATCAGAATCAATATCTGTATCTATCTATTTAGATAGAAAGATAAATATCTATCTATCAATCTATTTAGACAGGCAGGTATCTATCTATCCAGGATTGATAGGCAGAAACTGAGGAGCTTGTGAAAAAAACTTGGGAAATGGGCCGGAGGGTTAGCTCAGTGGTTCCAGTGCCTGCCTCACAAGCACAAGGTCCTGAGTTCGATCCCCGGTAACCACATACAATGCTGGGCGTGGAGACTCACACCCACCAGCGATCAACCAGCAATCAGCACCACATACCACAGTGCCAGGCGTGGTGGCTCACACCTGTAATCCCAGCACTCAGGAGGCAGACAGGA
>PVIC010014472.1:0-36539 GCA_004025085.1 Thryonomys swinderianus | reverse complement strand
CATTGTGGAGATCTGTGTGGAGATTTCTCAGAAAACTAGGACTAGGGGTCCCATTTGACCCTGCTATCCCCCTGCTAGGAATATACCCAAAAGAATTTTTAAAATCACATTGGAAAGACAGATGTACACCCTTGTTCATAGCAGCTCAGTTCGTGATAGCTCAATCTTGGAAACAACCCAAATGTCCATCAACTGGAGAGTGGATAAAGAAGATGTGGTATTTTTAATAAAATGGAGTATTATTCTGCCATAAAGAATGACAAGATTGACTCATTTATGTGCAAATGGATACACCTGGAGGATACACTAATAAGTGAAATAAATAGATCACAGATAGGCAAATACCGGATCTTTTCTTTGAGATGAGTACCTGCAGATGCAAATGACCTCTAGAAAGTATGACAGTTTTTGTAGAATGGGAAGTTTCCAAAGGAAATTTGGTGTGGGACTGTAATGAAGGGAAGGAATAAATATGATTCTGAAAGAAAATAAAAGAGCATGTATATAAGGGGTGGGGAGGAGTGGGTGAGTAGGGATATGAGTAAAAATGAGAATTAACTTGTGTCGTATATTGGTACAAATTCCCCGATGTTATGTGTGATTGTGAGATGTATATAAATTGTACCAATAAAGGATTAAAAACAAACAAACAAAAGTAATTATTTAAAGAATAAGTTTTTTTTTCTCTTTTTGCTATTCAGGAGCATAGCACTCCCTGTCACCATGCTAATTGGAGAATAGAACAAGTATTTCTGAGAGCAGGAAGTTTGGGTGTATCTGGAAAGGCCATCTTTCTGAAGGTACAAGATTCCTCCCCTAATTCTGATGGTGTTGGGCTTCTGGGGAGACTTGGACAGCTCTTACTGGGCCACGTCACAATGCCTGAGCTCAATGCAGCCTGCGATTGTTTCATGTTATGAGAAAGGGAACCTCTGCTTTTGCCTTCCTCTCACTGTAAGAAAACTTGACTGGGTCACACAAGGCAGCACTAGTGGATAGGAAAGGCCCCTATGTGAGCATGCAGTAGAAGGAACAGAGAGCTGGATAAGGCCAGGTTCTGGGGAGATGGTTATAGGGTGAAGAGTGCTACAGATTAAGATGAGAAAAAGCAATTTATAATAGCAGTGATCTAAATGCGTTGTGCCCTGAAATAGTAGAAAACAGAGGGTCCCCAGAAAGGGCAGGAAGTCATCCTGGCCACAAGAACATGCCCAAGTTTTATTTTCATGGGAAGTGGGAGGGTGTGGAGAAAATCTGGTTTAGTGTAGATGGGCCACCTTGTAGGCACAACAACCATAGTCACCATGTGTGTGGTTTAGGCCCATGTAATTTGGGACTGGTGGTGGTTCTGAGTAGCAGAATGATCACTAAGAAATTGTCCGAGTCCTTGATGGGGTCTAATAGAGAGGGAAAGCCCACCCAGGAGAAAGCAGGAAGCCAGCAGCTGGACTCTATAACTCCCACCCAATTCATAGTGTCTGGTGGATATCTTCTGACCGTAGCACTTTGTAGACAACCCAGTAGAAGATATTGAAGATGAGAAAAGTAAAAGGGAAGACAGCCCGGGAGATGGTGTCAATTCTCTTAGCTCGATCCACGTAGAGTTTTCGCATGGTTTCTCCCTCTTTTAGAAGAGGAGCTGGAGGTTGGGGGCTGTAAATAGTGGAACCTTTCATTGGACCTCCATCTCTTCCCTGTAAGCAGTGGCCTAGGCCATAGCCACGGAAGTAGAAGCGGCTCTCTCGTATGATGTCTTCCTCCTAAAATTATAAGGGAGAAAAGGCAGAATTTGAGGTAAAACTCTAAGGCAGAGGAATAAAAATCAAGCCACACAAATACCTCCTAGATGAGGCACTGCAGACTGGCTGACTGACTACACAAGCTCCCCTGTTTGATGGCAACAAAATTGTTCACGAGATATTTGTACACTAAGCACTGATAGTTTCCTTGGATAGTCAGTGGAGTTTTATTTATAGAGTAGGCCTATGGGCTCCCATTCAGAACCTATTTGCTCTTATTTTATTTAAGACCAATACCTCACAATAAACATGTGTCAAAAAATATACTGATATGGGCCGGGGATTTAGCTCAGTGGTTCCAACATCTTCCTGGCAAGTGTAAGGTCCCAAGTTTGATCCCTAGTACCACATACAACAATGCCAGGTGTGGTGGCTCACTCCTGGAATCCCAGCACTCGGGAGGCAGAGGCAGGAGGATTGCTCTGAGTTCAAGGTTTCCCTGGGCTACATAGTGATTTCAGGGCCAGCCTGAAATACAAAGTAAGACTCTTAATCTCAAAAAAATTTTTAAAAAATCTCTCTCTCTCTCTCTCTCTCTCTCTCTCTCTCTCTCTCTCTATATATATATATATATATATATATATATATATGTATATATATATATATATATCTGTCTGTCTGTCTATATACTGATAAACTTAAAGATCCAAATGAGCCTAATTTGTCTTTTCTAAAAGACACCCTTCAAATATGCTTACATTTTTTAATTATAAAAAATTTTGGAATGAAAGCTCACTCTAAGAAATCAAATTGAAATGTCCCCTTGTAAAATGTCTTGGTTTGCCAGAATCAAGGAGCTTCTTGTGTCTTTCAGTGCTAAAATTGGGGGATTCCAAGCAAACCAAAAAAAGGTAGTTATCTATAATGACCTTACGTAGTTATGATGAAGGATAAGAACAAGATATATGCATATGGTATGGATGTGACATTGTTAGCACTGTGCATCCTGGGATGCTTCTGCTGGGACCACTGCAACTGTGGTACCGAACAGCAGCTTCACAGATGAGGTATTGGTGGGGTAGGTATGTCCTTGTAACCCTGGATTGTTACAGCCCCAAAAGTTGAACTGTCATGAAGGTAGAGGCCAGAATTTCACCAGCACATTCTGTCCCTTTTCTGTTGCTTGAGGACTTAAGAGTACAAACTTGGACATTGGTGTGATCCACTGCTGTGTGCCCAGTGCCTAGCGCTGTGCCTGGAACTCACAGGCACTCAGTAGATAAGTGTGTTGAAGGAGTGAGTGGACTAATGAGCTGTGTGCTTCAGAATACATGAGAAGGAATGGCCTTTTGTTTTTGTGAAGCCAGCATCCTCTCAAGCAGGAGACACTTTCACTGACTTCCAAAGTGCTTGGCACAGAAAAAAATGACTCCCTCCTACCCTGCACAATGCCATGATGCCCTTTGGCCTCTAGAAAGGAGTGAACTTCTGGCATAGAAAAGAATCTGTGTTTGCTCACCAGGTAGGTTTGCCACCCTGCCCTTGACTTGTTACAGTTTTTGTGGAGAGAGTTGTGTATGCACAGGTCAGAAGTAATCTACTGTTGTGGTTGTACTTTGAACCTGAGTTGTTGTAATGGGACAGCTTTAGGTTTTTGCTCAAAGCTTTTCCCATAGATTCTCTCACCAGAAACCTTCATTTTTACATATTTCATTCAGGGGAGGTTTGCTGACCCCATTATAGAGATAAAGAAACAGAGGCAAGCAAAATATCTCCCAAGGAATCTCCCTTGCTTTCTAGTTTGGATTCCCCCAGGTCACTCTTTCCCACTGCTCACCTGTCCCCAGCATATAATATACCATACATATCTGCGAAAAAACTGAAAGAAAAAGTTGGGTCTTAACTATTCTGTGTATTTCTGTAGATCCAATTATTTTCTCTTTTTTTTCCATCACTGTATATCTAAAGGGAATTATTTAGAAATATTTCCCAAGTTGGGAAAAAAATTTGAAACAGAAGAGAAAATGTAGCCAATAGAGTAAGCTGCTCTAGGCCTTTTTTCATTTTAATTTGAATCTCTTATAGTTGGGAGACCAGAGGTGAATGGCCTGAAATCCAAGGGTAGGGGGCCCTGGATTTGTACATCATCTGTACAGGCCAAATTCTGTGTCCTTCTGTGTGCCTGCCCATGTATATGTATGTATGTGTGTGTGTTGGTGTAAGTGGTGTGTGTGTGTTAGAAAGTCACAATGGATCCTTTGTGACTTTCTTTACAACTTTGTGACTAGCCATGAAGTAGAACTTTATTTTGTCTAACTGTGTATAGGAGAGGGTAGCTGAGAAGCTGGGGGAAAATTATATTCCAGAACCAAACTAGGGGGGGTGAAGTGTGAAGATGGGAAAGAGTAACATGTAGAAGTGAGGGGGCAAGAAGAAAAGAGATGAGAAGTAAGAGAAGGGCTTGGGTAAAAGATAGAGAAAGGCGAAGGGAGTTTAGGGGCCAAGCCACCAGGAACTCATGGCAGTATTTTGGAATGTGTCCTAGTTCTCATGTTTTCTCTTAATAATGGCAAGGTTTTTGCTTTTTCCAGTTTGGTAGCGAGCCCTTGTCAGTAGCCAGCGTTGGCAGGCTGGGTTACATGGCTGCTGTGGCCGCTGTGTTCTGAGCCTGGTGTGAAGGCCCTGCTGAGGTGAAACAAGAGTCTCACTCTGTGAATCTCATAGACCAGCTGCGAGCACAAGTCACAAGCACATAGGACAAGGCACAACCATATTAAACAGTGACACAGAGGAGGGCCCCCCCATAGTAGAGATGGGTGGTTCAGGAGAGGTTACAGAACAAGAGTGAGCCTGGGCCTGAGTGAGTAACTAACTGGCTCTTAGAATACTCCTATCTTGCTCTTGGGCTCCCTGAAAATCAACCAACTGCCCTTCCCCCCAACAAGGGTCCCTCTCCGAAGACTTCTGCGTCTCTAGCTAGAATATGAGCCCCAGAGCGAGGTTCAGTAATAGATGAACTCGCCATCAACATGTTTATTCTGCTTGGTGCCTCCAGGACTCCTGTTACAGCTTCACTGAGATAGCGATAGCTTTAAGGAGACTGGACAAGGGGCATGATTAATAACACAGGTAGACTGGACAAGGGGCATGATTAATAACACAGGTATGATTTTTAGGTTTGATTCATATTCATCGTAATAAGCCTCAATCCACTTTCATGCAGCCCAAGGGTGTTACGTGAGCTCAAGCTGCTATTATGACTTTTTTAATAATTGAGTACTGATTATGACACACTCCATTATGAGCTCAGCACCAACCTATATATGAGCAGGAGGTAACAGACTGTGGGCAGTTGGGGGTTGGCTGAGTGCAGGAAAAGAAGTGGGACTAATGTCATCCTGAGTAGCTGTATGGCCTTTCATTACTGGGAAAACCACACAGGCAAATGAACTGAACAAAGGACTCCAGACAACTCACAACCTGCTTTTTCCCAACATAGGTACTGAGAAGCCACCAAGATCAAAACCCCGATAAATAGGACAAGATTTTGGTAATTGAAGGCAGATTTTACTCAACTAAAGTAAGACTTGAGATAGCTTAGAAAAGGGAGAAACCCCCTTTCTTTCCCGCTGTCAGTCCTTTCTGTATGTTTTCACAACTCTCAATGTAGGAGAGAAAAAGCCTTCAGATCTCTTGAAGAGTAAGTACTGTTTAATACTCAAGGAGATGCAGTTGTAGATAAATCCACTAGAGGGCTTGCCACCTAGGGACCAACTAAAGGACTAAAGCCAGATAGGAGTTAATATATTTCAGACGACTCTACAGGAGACCCCAGCCCTGCCCTCTGCAGAAGGACCTTACAAGGGGCATGAAACCATACAGATAGTTCATGAGATATCTTTAATGTGGACATACGGTAGAAGTACCCCAGGAGCAGCTGAAATGGGAAATGGAATCTTAAGGGATGGAAGAGTTCTCGTCCTGTTGTGGCAAAGACAGGCTACAGGCAGGATTTTTTTTCCCTGTGGTGCTACCAAGGGTCAAACCCTGCACCTACACACATGCTAGGCAAGTGCTTTGCCACTGAACTGCATACATCCCAGCCCCTAAAGCCAGGTTTTAACAATGAGTTTTCTTTTCCAGAGGGGTCATTATGTGCTTGGTATTTTGGTTTTAAAACCTCTGAATTAGGCAAAAAGCATGGAGTCAGAAAGCATCAAGACAGATGAGAACTGTGTCTCTGAAGATTAAACAACTAGCATATAGCTCAATAAAGATTTTCTCCTTTGCTCATAATTGGAGGCTTGCTTCTGTGAGGTAGCTCAGGCATCTCTGTTGTCATGACAACTTACCTAACATCTATTGTCTGGGCAACAGAGTAAACTGCCTCTGTTGTCATGACGACTCACTTCCTCTTATGTTTCCCCAGTTGATCACTACTATAGAAGAAATGGAGTTACCCAGGAAGAGCAAGGACAAAAAACAGTTTAAGCCAAACAACTCTGATGTATCCAATGAAGATCAACAAACCCAACAACCAGGAGAGGCAAGCAGTAGTCTTCCAATTCCATGTTAGTTACAGAGATCCTCTTTTAATGCTCCCCTAGAAAGGTACCCCAAGGGCACCTTCCTTTTGTGTGTGGAAATACTAAAATATAGTATCATCGAAGCAATGTCATATGAATTGACTTGATAATATTCTATTCTGCTTGCTATGAACCAGACACTGGCTTGATACTTTTTGTGTGTGTGTGTGTGCTTTTTGAGACAGGGTCTTGCGTTGTAGTTCAGGCTGGCCTTGAGCTCACTATGGTGCCCAGGCAAGCCACCACGAACTCAGCAATCCTCCTGTCTCTGCCTCCCGAGTGCTGGGATTACAGGCATGAGCCACCACGTCCCGCATTGTGGTATGCGGTGTTGATTATTGGTGGGCGTGTCTCCACGCCCAGCATTATATGTGGTTACCGGGGATTGAGCTCAGGTCCTTGAGCTTGCGAGGCAGGCACTAGAACCACTGAGCTAACCCTCCGGCCCTGACTTGATACTCTTAACCCCTGTACTACACCACCTTCCAGGAGCTAATATCCCATTGGAGAGATAAGGAAATAGAGCTAACAAGGTTAAACTACTTGGCTAACTGTTGTCAGCCTAGAACTTGAATTGGGGTTCCTTGAAGTCCTTGCAGCCTTGGGTTGGGTTCTAGTTTGTGGGAGGAGTAGTAGGAAGAAATAGTCTAAGGGAAAAGGGAAACTCACACCCTGTTATACTTACTATGCGTTGGCGCCTCTGCCTTCTTCGAAGTCGCATGAATTCCTTATGCTGACGAGACACAAAATTAACAGCAGCATATTCCAGCAGGGCCGCAAACACGAAGAGCAGACACACAGCCATCCAGATGTCGATTGCCTTCACGTAGGACACCTGCAACATCCATCAGCAGGGTAGTCAGTCTTCACGGAGCCCCACCATGACCAGCTAAGTGGGTATACAACCCACATCAACTTCCTGGTGTTACTCAGCTTTGTTCTGATTTTTTTCTTCTTCTTAAAGAAGTTTTTGTTAATTTGACCCATTATCTGAAGGTGCACGGCATGAAGATCAGGCTACTCATCATCCTTCAACCCTGTACTCCACCCTCTACATCTATCTACTTTTCCTTTCTTCCTTTTTTCTTCTTGCATTTGTGCTTCTGACTCTTAATAGTCTTTGCATTTTTGTCTTCTTCTGATGCCTTCTTTCAATAAATAGCAATGATAATGAAAACTCCTTTGTTTATTCTGTTATCCCTTTGGGTCTGCACAATCGTGTTAGTTATTGAGAAGGGTTCATGATTCCCATGTGAGACACATGAACATGCTTAGAGCTCAAAGAGAAGGAGTCTTATTAAAGTTACCCAGTAAAATGGTGACAAGGACTTTGAGGTTCTGGGTTTTCAATCCAGTGTCTTTGCCATTTTCCTAGGCTACAGCCTCATGGACAGACTAAGAGCTCCTTCCTTTCCTTCCTCTACCTCTGTTCTTCCCTTGACCCTGTGGTTTTCCTTGCTGCTCTTTGCAACAGTTCTTGCCAAGTAATGGAGTTGAGCAGTAACCTGAGGCATCATCTCTCACCCTGGAGGGGGGCAGGGCACGATCCCAAGGGATCATCTCTCACTAAGCATCAGGACACTCACTAATTACAAGGCACTTTGGTCATCCACATATCTAGTCTCTAGTACTCTGCTCTCACTACCTGCTATGGCAGCTAGTGAGTAGTTTTCTTCTCACTTCCCTTGTGAAGATTGAACACTGACCTTTCTTGGAACAGAGTTGCAGCTAGGTGGGTCAGAAAGCAGGAGCAGAGCCCAGGGTTATGACATTCTTCCACTTCCTTATTGACTCCCTGCATGATCTTGAGCTTATTATATAAGGCTCCCTAGCAGGAATAGGATATCTACATGACACATGACATCTTTCATAGTTTCTGCTGTGCTGGGTGGGTTTGGGGGTGGTGCTGCAGATCCTATGGAGAAAGTTTCACATGATAAATGTTCTACCACAGTCGTTTTTTTCCTGGTGGCTGTAGCTCCAACCTAGGGCCTGACACATGATTAGTAAGCACTGTACTCTTGAGCCTCCGCTTTAGGGGTTCATAATAAGGAAAACTTTGCTTACCCCAAGAGCATTTGGCAATATTTTGAGACATTTTTGGTCACACCATTTTGAGGTAGCAGTGACTACTGGCATTTAATGTGTATCACACAGGGATGCTACTAAATAGTCTATAGTGCACAGCCCCTCCAACACACACGCACAGACACACACACACACATTAATTATCCACCCAAAATGGCACATGAAGTGTTAAAATTGAGAAATCTTGCTCTACATCTTTTAGGGCAATTCCTTTGAAAGCGTAGTTGTGTATTCCTAGGCAGCTTTGATAGGTATCCCTGCTGTCTCTACTTTACCACCTACTAAGAAGTCATCCTATTTCATGCTCAATCTGCTAGTCCCACTGTGCCCCCAGGCATGTCAAATACTGCAGTGAAGATCAATGAGTCAATGACAAGAAAGTCATAAAAGGCTTTGGACCATCAATGGAAAGGTACCTTAAATACCATGAAGAAAGCATGGTTAATGATTAATAATGTCAATAATACATATAAAAATCTCCAGAATCTGTATCTAAAACCTCATAAACTCATGTAAAGGACTACAGCAGTTTTCTAAATGGTCTCCCAGCATTTGTTCTTTCCACCTCTAATCTGATCTCCAACAGCATCCAGAGTTTTCTTTTCCAAATGGAAATCTGACTATGTTAATCCCCTACTTACAACCATTCAGTGTTTCTCCATTATTCTTGTTATCTAATCAGTGTTCCACTTATTATGACATCTACCTGAGCCTACTTCATGCCTGATTGTGTCCCTTACAATCTATGACCCTGCCAATGATGAGCTACTTCAATTTTCTGAGAAGCCACTCTCTTCCCCTTTCCGTCCTTTATGGATGACTTTTCTTTATCCTTTAGTTTCTGTTTTAGATATCACATCTTCTGGAGAGCCTTCCCTATCTATCCCACTCTATATTGGTTGTCCTGCTATATGTACCCAGGCTACCTATAACTTCTCAGTGTCCATCACCCACCTGGCCATTCCCTTTATTAGTCTGTGAGCTCTTCTGTAGCAGGGACCTGTTCTACACTGTTCATTATTCTGCCAATCCCAACCTAAGTGCTTAGCACATAGTAAATGTTCTTTTAAGGAGTGAAAAGTTGGATTATTTAGTATATGTTTCAGTGCTGAATTCTACTTCTCTCTGCCCTTCTTGTCATTACTTGTCTCAAGAACTCCTAACACCTGAAGAAAGTTAGGTCTCTCTTCCTTGCTGTAACTTTAGGTCTAATCTGCTGGTTTCTCCGGCAGGAATTTTCATTTCCCCTTTCTGTTTTGCTTTGAGCTACTTGCAGTTGTGGGGATCAGCACCCCAGCAAAGACAGTGATCAGTGCCTTTGGAGTCCCTCATAAGGGCGAAGAGTGGTTTCCTGGGAACATGAAAAATGGCCATTCCATTGGAGTTCTCTTATGAGGCGAGCCCCTGCCACTCATTCTAACAATAAAGTTGTATTGACAGTGGATATGATGTGCCTTTTGGAAGACCCTGGCCTGGCCATATGCCTTTTCGCAGAGTTCCTACCTAACCTGATATTGCACAAACTGGAGTGAGCAGAAGCTGCCTGGATTACTGAGTCTGTGGCTTGGTGGGGCTGGCTCATGAAGATATTTAGTTTGGGGTACATGCCTGGGTATTTTGCTTACTGGCCAATGAGGCCATTAAAAAGTCATTAAAATCTGGTAAGAAGACATCAAATATTGCAAACAAACAATATCCTAACAAAGTCCTTTTCTTTTCTAAATGAAAAATCTTAGTGATTCTTGGGAGATGGATTGTGTTAATTCACAGGAGGGGACTTTGGCTAGAAGAAGCCATACATTGCTTGTTCTAGCTCTCTGAGCTACAGGAAACTCTCCTTTCATGGCAGTAGCAATAAACTAGGACAAGGTTCTTGTGCAAAGTTACTTTTCTGCCTGTGATCTCCATTCAAGGCCACTCCCCTAACAGCTATCATATCCTGGTCTGACTGTGCCTGTCAGTTTTGCCTCAGCAAAAACTTTTCAATATCCCCATCCATCTATAAAACGGATTTACAGGAAGTAATTCCCAGCAACTTCCTGGACACTTGATCCTCATCTGAGCTTTCCCACTGTTTCTTCCTAAAGGGATTTGGGATACTAGAAAAGTTTTCCAACACATCTAAAATAATTGGGAACAATGCCAGCCACTTTAGTCCCACAGCCAGCACTCATTGTTTTCAATTTGGTACCTGATTATTATAATGATATTTATTGAGTGGTTATTATGTACCAAACACTGGTGTGTAATTTTATATTGTTTATTTTTCATAATCACCCTATGGTAGAACTAACATTCCCATGTTATAGGCAAAGAAATTGAGAGGTCAAAGAATTTACCTAGGACTACACTATGTGGCTAAGATTAAACCCCAATATGCCTGACTTATTTTCTCACACTTAACTACTACTTCCCCCATATAGAGAATTCAGAAATTCACTATGGATGTCACAGATTACCCCTTGGTTAAGTTCCTAGTAAAAACAAGTTTTATTAAGATCAAGCTCTGAAAGATGGGGGCCTGTTTCTCCACAGATCAGAAAAAGAGAAAACATGTTCACTGCATGATCCACAAGAAACTGTGTTGCTTTGCTTCCCATTATTTCTCCACAACTAAGTACAGTTTGTCTCCTACATAGTACATGTTCAATAAGTACTTATTGAATGAATAAATTAATAGTCTCACTCCTTGATTTGCTCTGAGCTTTGCTGACTCTGAGGTCTTTGAATTAACCTCCAAATTTCCCACATGAAGACCTGAGACCAAGAGAACTGTGACTAGTCTCATCAGCACAAATCTTTCTGCATAATCAAAACATCACCAGGCCCCAGATGATGAGAGTCCACTTTAACCGCTATTTGCTACCTCAAAATTTCTGCATCCCCAAAGAATAGATCTGCATCTAGAGTGCTTTGCAATGGTATCTTATTTCTAATATAGCAAAAAAGACAGAATTTGGCTCAATATTCTGATATTTCTTTGGTTATTTCTGGTGGAACATGACCTCGAGAAGGTTATTTTACCTCCCTGGGTTTTATTCTAATCTGTGCATGAGGGAATAAGATTTTCTACCTGTAAGGGTCTTCATTTTGGACACGCCAGTATTTCCCAAAGAAAGTGAAGGTAAGTAAAGGACTGCCTCTACTCATGCCCAACCCAGACAGCCTCCCTAACCTTAACTCCCAATGCTAACAATGTAGCAATGTTACTAGCAGTATGTTGTGGGGGAAGAGAGCATGTCAGATACCTACTCTTGCTCAGTGGCTCTTCTCAACTCTAAATCTAAAGCCAGTGGTACACAGGAAGAAGCATGGGATGAATGGGGTATGGGGAGCTCAATGGCCAGCAGGTTCCCTTGCATGTCTCTTCACCTTAGGCAAAGAGGCCCGGGAGCCAGAGCTCTGTGTAGTCATGGTGAGCACGGTGGTGATGCCAAGGCCTACACGGGCAGGGGCAGCATCCATGTTGATCCAGAAGGAGACCCAGGACAGGATGACGATGAGTAGGCTAGGGATGTACATCTGAATCAGATAGTAGCCCATCTGCCGTTCCAGGTGAAACTTTACCTCGATGCAGGTGAATTTCCCTGCAAGGAAAGAGGTCAAGTATGAGGCCTCAGGTCCTCAGTTGGCAAGTGAGCCTAAAGAGGCAGGCCCAAGGCAGCCCTGTCTCTGTTGGCTGGCCTTTGGGTACCTCACCAGGGCCAATAAAGAAACTTTTCAAAATGACCCCAGGTAGTGGCAATGTGTGTATTAAGAAAGCTCTCAGAGCAACCATAAAAGACTTTTCCTCTTCGTCCCAGAAGTTTAGCTTCCAGCAAAAGGTAATTAAAATGGTAGCACACCAAAAAAGATAAAGAACAAGAGGTCTCCAGAGTAAGACTGTCTGGATTTGAATCCTGAACCTTCCATTTCTTAGCTGTGTGACACTGAGCAAAACCCCCAGCTTTGAGTTTCTTTGCCTGTAATGCAGTAATGACAATATCAACTCTATCACTGGGATCTTGAAAAAATTAAGGTAGACAATGCATTTGACGTGTTCAGTACATAGGCAGCTGTTACTGTTGTAACAGATATCATTATTAACAAAATTATCAGACTCCTCTCAGATCTTAGCACCTTGCTTGCTTTTGCTAGTACTCAGGAAGTTTTCCCACAACAATGCTGTGGTGAACATTGCCTATGTCTTAAGAGAGAAGAGCCAGATAGCAAACATCTGGAAACTACTCAACAGAGACCAGCTCTAGACAGTGGGCAGTGGGCCTCTGTAGAGCCTTAGGCAACAGCATTCTAGTCCATCAATAAAAAGTGCACTGGCCCATGCAGGAGTGCTCTACCTCTTCTGCCAGCAGTTTTCACTTTACCCTGCCTCCATAGCTCTAAGGCTAAGAAAACAGTAGTTTCCAGCTTCCCTCAGAAGCAGAGACATACACTGAAGAGAGGATGTGTATAGTCATCTGTTAGTATCTATGGGGGATTGGTTGCACGACCCTTCCGCAGATGCCAAAATCTGGATTCTCAAATAGCTTATATATAAAATGGCCTAGTGTTTTCATATAGCCTATGTACATCCTCCTGTGTAGTTTAAATCATCTCTGTATTACTCATAATATCTAATAAAATGTTAATGCTATGTAAATAGTTGTTGTACTATATTAAGTAATAATTATGTCAAATTAATAATAAATTGATAAATAATAAATTGATAAATAAAATTAATAATATGGTGGCACATGCCTATAATCCCAGCATTTGGAAGACCATGGCAGGAGGACAAAAGAGTTCAAGGCCAGCCTGGACTATATAGTGAGACCTTGTCTCAAACCCAACACACAAACAAACAATAAACAAAAAATGATTACAAGGGGGAAAATCTGCTTATATTTAGCACACATACAATTTTTTTTCATGAATAGATTTGTTCTGCAGTTGATTGATTCCTTGGATGCAGAACCTGTGAACATGGAGAATCGACTGTGCATTGTTCTTTTATTTTGGTCTAGGCTTACTCTGATTAAGCCTACCTCCCTCCTCGAGACCAATGACTTTGTCAATGCCTGATTAAGGCTCTGACATGCTGTATGACACTATAAGCTCCTACTGTTCCCTGAGTCCACCCTACCTCATGCCACCACTGGCTTCTTGCCATGGCATGCTTTTACTAAGTATGCGTATTATCTTTCTCTTCCTTTTTTGTAGCTTTGGTTTAATTACCAAATTAACACAATATAGAAAAGAAAAAAGAGAAGGCATAATAATATTAATGAGCTTACATGTATCAATTCTCTTCTAAGTGCCCTGACTTGTATACTTTATCTCATTTAATCCTATAGCAACTCTCTGAGGTAGATAATGTCATGACCTCCCATTGTAAAGATAGGAATATTAAAACAAGAGCAACTAGCCAAAATTCAAACTCAGGTCTATTTTGACTCCAAAGTTCTTGCTCTTACCGGTCGTATCACACTACTTTAGAAATATTTAGTGCTAGGATTTTTTAAAGCAGTGACAAAGTTTATTTGAAAAAGTGAAAGTGTGGAGTGAGGGAGAAACAAGTTCTAGTGTGAGCTTGGGCCAAGTTAAAGAGGAAAAGCAAGATAAAAATACACCTAGAGTCTGCAGGGTGGGCTGTCATGAGGAAAGCCACAAAAATCCTCCCAGAATTTTTGAGCATTTTTGGTTTGTTCTTCCATCACAGTATAATCATTCTGTGTGCACAACTTTGAGCCTTACCTTTTTTCATTTGCATTTACCCTTGTGGATATGAGTGCCTTGCAATCATCCTTTTGAAAATGTGCACATTATTGTACCAAGCAAGCACACAATCTAATGTACTTACCTCCTGCCCTACCAGTACATATATGGAATAATTCTAAGTTTTGGTAATGTAGACAGTGACTCAGCAGCCCTCTTCAGGTTGAAAGTCAGTGTGATATTTTGGAATATTTACTTAGAAATTCTAAGGAGCTCCTGGGTAGGAGAAAATGGCGGGGCGGGGGGAATGAAGCTCCTACACTATAAAGCTCCTCCCAGTACCACGTTTTCTAGACCACTGCATAAGAATTGTCAAGATTTTTCTGTACTGGAGACCGAACTCCAGAACCTTGCACTTGTGATGCAGTCGCCAGAACCACTGAGCTAAATCTCTGGCTCAAGAATCGTCAAGTTTTTTTGTCAAATTGAAAATCCATGAGCATCTCTCATGGCATGTGTGCTCAGTCTCTGAGAGGCAGAATCAACATTTTAACAGATTGTCCAGGGGCACATATTGCACACCAAAACAAGAAAAACACTGTTCTATACTGGTTGTCAATTTTCCCTCCATAGGTCTATTGTCATCTGCATTTTTCTAAATTCAGTGATCTATTCCTCTGCTCATTCCCCACACCCCTACCCTCTCACATATATGTACATGCATGTGCATAAGGAGCACCCAAAGTCTATGAGCACATCATGGGAGAGACTCGGTCTTCCTACCTCTAACTGCTGCCTCTACCTCAGGGTCCCACCTCCTCACAGCTGAGTAACTTGGCAGAAAGAGGAACCAGCAGCTCTTGGGGAAGCTGCAGAGTGCAGGTGCTCAGGCTGGAATAGCAGCCCGCTCCACTTGCTGGCCTGCATTCCAGGTTGGGGATATGGTTAGTTCAGGGGAGCTGGACCTCAGAGGTAGTGTGAGGTAACATGGCAAGCTACCTGCTGCCTTCAGGCCTGCTCCTTCCTGGCTCAGTACAGCCATTTCCTGCTCTCAGAAGTGGATTTCTCGCTTCTCAAACAATTTGGCCCCAGAAAGAGTGGGACTTCTGCCCCTCATCGTGCAGGGCTATTTTCTCTACAGAATGTGAAAGAGACAAAAGCATGGGCTTTGAAATTGCATCTGGATTTTAATTCCAAGTTTGTCATGTATTCGTTGAGTGGGTTGGACAATTGACATAACCTCTTGGGAGCTCGATGCTGTCTTTCTGAAAACGGTGTCAACAGTCACTGTTGTCCTGAGTTGTGAGATGAAGTGTATGAAGCATGCAGCGTCATATCTTGGCTAGACTGGGACTTTAATAGGGAATGGTGCCTTGTTTTTTTGCTTCCTGTCTGGAGGCCCTTCTGAGCCTCAAAGCCAGTAAAAACTTCTATCTTACCTGTGTTGTAGTTTTTGGTACAATAGCCTAGATCCTTTTCATCCCGCAAGATAAACTGGGGCAGAGTCAGCCCCTCAGCTACTTGGACAGCAGGAGCATCCTCCAGCCACTCAAACACGAGGTCATTCATGGTGTAGCCAACTGCAAGTGACAGAGAAGGCAGAGAGCTGCAGAGTGTGGGTAGAGGTAGAACTGGCACGGGAGAACAGATAAGGGGTAAAGCCTGTGAGTTGGAAATCACACGTTCATCTTGGAAAGGGGAACCTCTAAAGAGGGTATTTGCTCAATTGTCTCATATACCTGCCCTGAGACAGGTGGCTCCAGACTCATCTTCTACAGTTTTTGGGCTTTAAAAAGGTTAAAAAAGAAATCGTTCTGCCAGTCCTAGAAGGTGAGCCAAGAGGGTTGGAAAGCTGTCAGGGACCCCCAGCGGGAAGCCCAAAGGCATAAGCATGTGGACTGTCCACATGTCTAGAGTTGAGCCAGCCTCAGAGCCAGGGATTCTGCCTCTTTACCTCAGGGAAGAGAGAGCTATTTATATCCTTCCAGTCATGCATGGGACAATGCGAGTACCACAGACTTCTACCCAGGTCCTTAAATTGGAACAAACTGAGAGTTAACATCTGACCATGCCAAGAGGCTCCCGGTTAGCTAGAATTTCATAAAGGCTCCTGTGGAATGAGGAAACATTCACAGGAGAGATGGGAGCAGAATCCCCAGGGCTGACGAATGCACTATAGGGCCTTGACCCAAATCAGCTGTGTGATTGTGGGTAAGTCACTTCTCTTTCTGTGAAATGGGCATAATAGTAGCTGCTCTACCATTCTTTTCAAAGTTGTTGCGGAGGGTAATGGAAATCCGGATATGAAAGTGGTTTGTGAACTTTAAGGAGAGAACTACAGATCACGTTGTATGCATCCCAGTTATTGTGCACTAAAGCAGTCTTCCAAGCCGCCTTTTCTGAGGAACTTGTAGGTGCCTCCTGATCTTATAGTCTCGCTTCACTCAGAAAATGGAGGAGTAGAAATAGGTGATGGCCTGGGCTTGCCATCCTCAGGCACAATTATTTCTTACTCCTTTATAATGCTTATCTGATTGTAGGGAGAAGTAGAATCTCCCTGCCCTACCCTACACTGGCATTTTATGAGTATCTGCAATGTCTTAGCTCAGGGAAAGTAAGGAAAGACTCTTCAGACACTGTAAGAGGGAAAATGAAAATAGACAGAGAAGGAGCCTTTCAAAGAACCACTCTCAGTGGCCTTTCTCCTGTCTATTTGGCAGGGTGGGATTAACAAGCTGTTTTTCCAAGCCTTGTTCCATGACTCTCCACATACTTACAGCTTTCTAGCTGCATTGTGCAGGTCTGGATGTCCATGGGGAAGTTCTTGAGATCCATTGGGCAGGATAAAATGAGGGTCAATCTGGTAAGAACCGAAAGAAAGTGCCATCAGCTTAATGGGCTTCAGCACTGTACTGAGGCCCCTCCTCCCACCCTTCAGCTTCCATCTGGCGCTTCCTCCTGGCCATCTGCCAGAGGCACCTGATGCTGTAGAGTACATTCCCATTCTTGAAGATGCGCAGCAACTTGTTGTCTGTGGTCACCTCATGGAAGTTGGCTCCTTTCTCATTAGCAAAGAACAGGTCTGGCTTCCAGATAGAGTCCAGCATAGAAGGATCAAGGTCCAGTGAGTCATCAGGATATTCTTGGTAAGCCAGGCGTGGGTCATTCCACTGCTGCCTCAAGAAGACATTTACTCTGTAATCCTGGGAAAGTACAGAGGTGGGTCTATCACAGGTAGTGCTATTACCATGGTACCACAATTTGCCACGGGTAAGAAGGGAGTGAGGGAGAAATGCTAGGAGCCCTGTGTTGGAAGCAGTAGACATTTTCTACTGAAGAAGGAGCTACCTTGGGCTGATTTAGCAAAAATAGGAAGGGAGCCAGGCGTGGTGGCTCATGCCTGTAATCCCAGCACTCAGGAGGTGGAGACAGGGGGATTGCTCAATTCCAGGCTTGCCTGGGCTACATAGTGAGCTCAGGGCCAGCCTGGACTATAAAGCGAGACCCCGTCTCAAAAAAAAAAAGGAAGGGAAAGGCATCTATTTAAGCACCTACTATGTGCTAAGCTCTGGTAAGTGTTTTCTTATATGTATCATCTCATTTATATCTCACACTAGTCTTGTGAGGACAGCATCACCATAATCTCGATTTTGCAAATGAGAAACTTAGACCAAAATAGATTTAAGTAAATCTGCCCAACACAACTATTGGGTGATAGAGTCAGAATTGGAACCCAGGTTTCTCTGATTCCAAAGACTCTTCTCTGCAGCAGGCTACTACACATTTGATCTCTAGTACTGAGACTAGTCTGTCTTTAGCAGTGGAAGTCTGGGACTGAGAAAATGTCTCCCTACTGACTAACTTCAGATATCTTTTTTTTTTTTTTTTTTTTTTTTGAGACAGAGTCTTGCTTTGTAGTTCAGGCTGGCCCTGAGCTCACTATGTAGCCCAGGCAAGCCTCAAGCTCAGCAATCCTCCTGCCTCTGCCTCTGCCTCTGCCTCCCGAGTGCTGGGATTACAGGCTTGAGCCACCAAGCCCAGCATTAGTGGTCTGTGGTACTGCTTGCTGGTGGGTGTGAGTCACCACATCTGGTATTGTTGTATGTGGTTACCGGTATCAAACCAGGGACCTTACGCCTCCTAGGCAGATGCTGGAACCTCTGAGCTAAATCTCCGGCCCAACTTCAGGTATCTTATGACTTCAGGTATGACATTGAAACAAAAAGAGAACAGCAAGGAGAGGAAATGCTTGGTACTTGCTTGGCAAACTGTCTTGGTAGCTTACCCCATTCATATTTAGAGCAGTAGTGGGGAAAAGGAAGATTCCTTACCATGGTGGTCTCAGTGACAGAGCCAAAACTGTTGATGAAGATGTTGCAGGTCACATTCACTGGTGGGCCTAAGGGTAACAAAGCACAGACCATTGGCAAAGCATTCAGGGATCTGGGAGCAGGATCTCGGATGCCCTCCCTGACTTATAGGTGAGAGCACTGCTGGGAGAAGGGAGTGCCAGCTACACAGGCCCATGGGCAATGGAGAGATGCAAGAACTATCCTGGACCTCCAGCCTCCTTTCTTGGGGCAGGACACAGGAGCCGGGCTGGGCAGTGCACTGCCAAAGTGGCAAGGAAGGAGAGGTTGATGCAGGCTTGATGTTTCTTACCTTTAAAATTGGGTCGAATCCTGGCATCATATCCAGATGTCCGCCCCATGAGCTTGTCTAGGAAATCAGAGGGGGACATGGGCTGGGACCCCTTGGTCCCAGATTTGACATCTTTTGCCAAGGCCAACCTGGACAGGAGAGGTAAAGAGGTCTGAGGGCAGTTGTAGTCTGAGTTTATCACAGACTCTCCATTCTCACCCCCACCCACCTCCAACTTTTCTCCCCTTTAGGTGGGAGGATGAGAGAGAATGGGCCTCTGGGTGCCAATGTACAAAACAAGGCCAAACAAAAACAAGTCATAAACCAGTATGGTAACCCCCCCCCGGCCCCCTGTCCTAGGAAAGGTCTTTCACATAGATTAGATCTTTTCACTCTCACAATTCTCAATAAGATAGAAGTGAAGACTGTTATTTCCATTTCGCAGATGAAAAACTGAGGTTTAAAATGAGTAATTTGTTCAAAATCTCAGAGCTAGTGAGTGACAGGGTCAGGATTCAAATGTTGGGCTGAGGCTTCCTCCAGTGTTCCTCCTGAAGGTGCTTTGAAAGCACTCAAAAAAAAAAAAAAAAGCACTTTCAAAAGTGACATCTCAATGTCATCTTTGTTTATATGGCTTAGCCAAGGATGGAAAGGGCTCAAGGACAAATTGCAACCCTGAGAGTTGCTGTTAATTGCTTGGGCTTCACATGAGACTGGTCGGGATCTAGAATCCAGCTTTTGAAAAGTTGAGAGGTTTGGCCTCTGGTATTTGTAGCAAGAAACTGTTGAGATACGATTTAGTTGTGGCCCACTGCATGCATGTCTGCTAACTAACTTACCAGCTAACAGATAGACCAGCGACCAGGAGCTCGGCAAATCGTTGGAGGGAAGAGCAGAGCTCAGGACCAGGCCTAGGCTGGACTCCCAGACTCCTTCCTTCTGCTCTACCCTGCTGCCGGAACAGTGTCACGCATGATAGCCAGCCCCACTGCCACCGCGGCCGCTGTAGCAGTGTGGGGCTGGGGAGCACAGTGACTGCTGTCTTTGTGGGTCCTGGTCTCCTTTGAGCTAGTTATCCTTTCTTTTCCAGAAGGTCCATAGACTAAACAGTGACTAATAGAATAATGAAAGGCATCACACTGAACACGTCATGTAGCCATCTCATGTAGTAGTCACTTCAGTCCTTTCTGATAATCCATATTACGGTTGTCCTAGGGGGATTGATTCCAGGACCCCCCTATTGATACACACACACACACCCCAAAATGTTCGAATGTTAAAGTCCCTTATATAAAATGGGATAGTATTTACATATAATATGCATGCATCTGCCGAGGCACTTAAATCATCTCTAGATTACTTAAGAACATGTACAATGTAAATGTTATATGGATAGTTGTATTATTTAGGGAATAATGAGAAGAAAAAGTGTGTAGATGTTTAGCATATGTGCAATTTGACCTGGGGACTGAATCCAGGGTTTTGCGCATGGTAGGTAAATGTTCTGTCACCAAACTTCATCTCCACTCCTTTTTAAATTTTATTTTGACCCAGGATCTCACTGAGTTGCCCTGGGCTAGCTTTAAACTTGCCATCATCCTGCTTCAGGCTTCTAAGTATCTGGATTATAGGCTTGAATTATTCTGCTCAGTTTAGCAATTTTAAATATATTTAACATATAAAATATGTATCTATATCTATCTATTGATCAATCGATAGATAGACAGACAGACAGACAGACAGACAGACAGACAGACAGACAGACAGACAGATAGATAGATAGATAGATAGATAGATAGATAGATAGATAGATTCTTGATCTGCAGTTGACTGAACTCACAGATGTAGAACCTACGGATATGGAAAAAATCAACTGTATATAGATGAGGTGACTTCATGACTAGATAGCTCGTAAAGGATAAAGCCAAGATTCCAACCCAGACTTATGTATTTCAAGACTGAATCTGTCTACCACTGGACATGATGCAAGCAGCTCAGGAGGAACAGCCAAAGAACCAGAGCAGGGGAAGGTCAACGGCACAGAGCAGGGAAATGGCACAAAGAACCAGAGCAGGGAAAGGTCAACCCACACTATGCCATCTTTGATTCCTTCCTTCTTGAATTCCCTAAGCAAAAAGAAGCCCTTCCATTGGGCACAGAGGCCACCATGGGCCTCAGCAAGAGTGATGAAAGCAGGTGGCCTGGCCATCTGTGAAAATCTGAGGCTGGCGGCGGTGCAGGAGCAAGCAGAAGTTTGTGGTTCCACCATACGATGTCCATACTGGCCAGGTGCTGCTGCTCCTGCTGGCCACCTGCCACTTGCCTGATGGGAGGTCACATGGCCCCCCTGCGCATGGAAAAGCCATGTCCTCCCCCACTGTCTTTAGCCCCACTCTCAGGTCACCTCTCACACTAGTCTACTAGTGGTCAGCTCTCTTCACCCCTGACTGCTGTTGTGGCACCCACTTCTGGGGTACCTTGTCTGAGGACCTGGGACTAGCATCACTGTGAACAGCCATTTAATCTTCTCTTTTATTCCTGAAAAGTCCCAAACATTGGCAGGACCGAGGAGGATCCAGAACTGACATTCTTTCTTATAGGAAGCCCTGGAGTGGGATGAGGGAAAAGCTGATTGGAATATTAGGGACCTGAGCAATCTTGCCCAGGTCATCCCGCCTCTTTTGGACCTCAGTTTCCATATATACAAAAAACAACTTGAACTCCACATTCTCCAAGGGTCCTCATGCTCTAATTGCCTCCAGTCCCCAAGCCCAGGTGGGGATGCTGCCATTGGAACGGCCTTTGAGTCAGCCTCCCCTCCAGTAGAGCCACCAGGGCCCAGCTGAGAGTCCCCCTTGGTCTGCCTTCTCCTGTCAACTCTAGCTCAGCTGTCAATCCACTTTGTGCTGCTTTTTGCTCCTAAGTTTACCATCCTGCTCTGCCTCTTTGCCTGAAATCCAGCCAGTGGGACAGGAAACTTCTCAGAGGCAAAGCACTCTGGGTAGCCCTTGGATTAAGAAGAGGAGGAGGGTACTGTGGTGTTACCCTTCCTCCTCCAAGGTGCTCTTCTGATGACCAGCTCTGCCCAAGCTCTAGCCATCTTTCCTGCTCTGCTCAACCTGTCAACTTAAACTGGATCCTGGGCTAACAAGAAAGGAACAGTCGGTAAAGTAGCATTTACAAGGAGCCCCAAGAATTCCCTGGCTGCAATCCCAGGGAGTTACTGCCACTTAGTGCCCCTGGAGGGACAGTGAGCAGCCATGGATGCACAGGCAGGGGAACTGCAGGAAGCCAAAGCTTGGGTAGCCTGGCTCCATCCCAATATGGTCGTGGGGCAGAGCCAGGCTGTCTGGAACCCCTTGAGTAGGGAGTTGACAAGATGTTGTTCTCATTTTGAAGGATCTGAGCAGTAAGTGACCCAGCTGGTAGGGACACAGTTTTGGCTCACAGGACAGATGGCCTCCATTTTGGGGCTCAACTACCCACCCCCTTTCCAAGCCACCCATCCCTACCCTACCCAAGCCCAGGAGACTCTCACCAGTGCATAAGCCTTCCCACCAGCACTGAGTCCTTGACATCGCCAGTGGAAAACTCCCAGGTCCCGACTGGGGAAGAGTGTATCCTCCCCGGAGCCCTCCAGATTGAGTTCTTTCTGCAAACTTAGAGGAAACTATGCCAGCTCCCTTGGCTGGCCCTGCCCCCACCAGTGTTTGCATGCACCTCCTTCTCACCCCCGCTCAGCTCACCTGAGGAGGACCTGCCCTGGCAGGGTCCAGAGGAGAAGGAAGGAGAGGGCTGCAGGAGCAAGAGTTGTCATTCCACGGGGACTTTGGAGCTCTTTCTCAGTCTGACTGCCAAGGTGAGGGGGTATCCCTGCGGAAGCCAACAGTACAGCGCCTTCCTCCAACTTGGGCTGCTCACAATGAGCAAAGGGGCTGCTGGGCTAGGAGTTGTGCTCTCTTTCTTCTTCTGTCGCTTCTCTTTCGCCCTGTCTTTACCAGTCAGGGGCCAGCACTATCCCCCTGGAAATGATCGTGACACAGATAACCCTAGCGGCTCCAGCTCAGGCTCGCCTTGGGCTGCGGAGGGCCTGTCGCCAGGGAGCTAGAAAAGATTCTTTGGGCAGCAATCACTCTCCAAACCCTGGAGAGTCTTGGAAGGAGGGAGGAGGGAGACCAGTAGGAAGATGTTTCCTTCCCTCCCACCTCCCCCTAGATGCGCCCTCCGAAAGCAGCAATTTAAAGGCACAGTCACAGCAGCTGGAGTGTGGTTCAGAGCCTGTCTGTATGCCACGTGCCAGGGAGGAGCTTGGGCTGCCGCTGCCACTTGGGGAAAGCCGGAGGTGCTCTGTCCAGCCTCCAACACTCCAGCTGGAGGAGTGCACGTAGGCGGCCCTGCTGTCCCCCAACCGACAGCTTTCCTGTCGGCCTAGAGCCAAGCTGGGCCCCGACAGGCAAGTTCCAGTGATTTTTATAAGGAAGGGAAAAGACCACACAAGGGTTAGGCAGTGCCACTGGGTTTTCTTAAGCTGGCAGCTTTAGGACCAAGTTGCTGAGTGTGGGGGCAGCTTTCCCCGTCCTCTGGATGGAGGTGCAGGGCGTAGAGGATACAGAACTTCGAAGTCCTTCTCCTGTGCGGTCGGCCTGCCTGTCAGTCAGTCAGTCTGCTGGCCCCCAATCCCCTTCATCCTTGCAGCTGATAATTTCTCCTGCCTGCTTCCATCCCTCGGGTCATCTCTGGGGAGGTTGGTGGTCTCTGTTGTTCTCAAAACCCTCCTCCCTCCACAACCCTTTCCCAACCCTGCTCATGGGAAGAGACCACTGCCCTGGGCAGTGGGAGGGCAGAGCAAGGCTAGGACAGCACAGCCTCTGCCTGCTTTAGAGGATTTGTGGGGTAGAAGGAACAGAGACCAGAGCTGCAGCTGTAGATGGGGGCGACAAGCTGGCACTGCCCTCCCTTGCCGTCTGCACATTTCCTTAGCTATCCAGGTGCTATGGCAGCTCCAGGATTTTCCTACCTGAGAACTTCCCCAACTTTTCCTGTGCATCATCTAAACAGCTCCGAGGCTGAGTGCCTTTTCCTCCCTCCCTGTTTTGTTCTCCTCTCCTCTCTCGCACTGAAGTTTTCCTTCATCTGTCCTTTCTATGGCTCCATCTTCCTCACTGTTTCTTCCTGGTCCCTTACCTTCTGTGTCTGTTTGCCTCACTTTTCCATCACTTTCTATCTCGGTTTTCCCTCTAGCTCCCCTATATCTTCAGTCTCCCATTGTGTCCTAAATTACAGCAGTGAGTAGCCAGGGCTTTTCAGTTTTTTAGTGACACACCCCCACCGGCTGCCCTGAATTTGAGTGTGTACTGGGGTGGGGGCAGTCAGTGGCACTTTGCATGGATTCGCCCTACATTGACTGTGGCTGCCCATCCTTGCAAGAGAGGGTCTGTGAGGATTGGAAGCTCTTATCTGGGAGCCCACTGACTATATAGAGGGATTAATGTCAAGGCCTCAACACGCAGAACTTGGCCCTTTGGCTGTGTTATTACTAAGAAAGAGGAATTTTCAAACCACAAGCGAAAGGGAAGGAAGAGCGTTTTCAAAGATACTTGCCGAAGTATTGGTGAGTGAGCTGAGCTTTTAGACTTGCGGCTGAGAATACTATAAACCTTAACTAACACTTGTGTGGCCTCTGAAAACAGAATGCTAAGCATCCTGGAGGCATGATTGGCTGCACTTTCACCCCCTGAACCCTCCCCCCCCCACTTTAAGCATCTCGGTCCCTGGCACTGTGTGAGCAGGAGCCAAGCCTTTAGGGACCTCAAACACTCAGGCCCAGGCACTAAGAGATGTGCCGTCTCCTCTGTGTAACGTCCCCTGTCCCACAGCGCTCATCCTATCACCACCCCCTCTCTGTAGTTCCCCAGGGCTCTCAGGCTGCACCCTGAGACCCTGCATGACTTGCTCACCCTGCTCATTCCATGATTATTCTGTCTTTCCAACTCTGGGTATTTTGCCGAGGAAGAACTCTTGAACTGTCGTCACCACCTTCAAGTCCGAGTTAAAAGACCCCCTGTTTCATCTTCCCAGGACCTGTCCCTCCCACCTCTCAGCACAGTAACATGCTACCACAGGTGCCAGCTTATGTGCATCTCTCCCTTGCTGTATCAAGAGCTCCCTGAGAGCAGAGACACACTGTCTGCCAAACCCCCAACGCACTAAAGGCGATGCAGGAGCATTTGTTTGTAGATGCATTCCAACACTCAGAGACACTGCCCTAAGCTCGCTGCTTTTGCATCCCTCTGTCAGTAAGTATGACGACCAGTCTGTGGTATTAATAACATGGACAAACGAGGAAGCAGTTTTTATTTCTTCGTCCTTTGAATCTGTGGCCTCAAAGTCACCTGGACTTCTTGGTAACGGAAGAAGTAGGCCTGTGGAGATTAGTCCATTGTCTCAAGTCTCACTTCCTTTGTGCCTTTGGGATCCCTGAGTACTGAGAACATGGCAGGGTCAGCATCCAGGGAAGACAGACTTTTTTTCTTTCTTGTGAAAGGCTGCAGCGTTGAGCAAATATCTGGCTGGCGTGATGAAGAGACACAGCGTTCCTATGGCACACTGGGGCAGACGCTTTAGGTGAAGAAGGGAGGAAAGGGGGCAAAGAACTAGGTAAGTTGCCGCTAGGAGTTGACATATTTCAAAGAATTTCCTGCACTAACAGGGAGGCCCACACTCTCTGCAGGTAAACGCAGCACCTGCTGGAACAGAAAGGTATAACGCTATGTACAACTTTGTCCCATAACCTTTTCTCTTCTCCTCTAAGTGTGGTGTCCGTGAATCTCCATGTACCAAAATCTATTGTACCTTTTCCTGTTTGCCAATCAGAGGCCTCACTGATCTGAAAACTGGTTTCATTGCAGTGCTGAGATGGTATAAAAGTGACCGCAGGCAGCATGTTTGTCAGGATGAAATGTATCGTTTTGTCATGGAAATCTACTGACTTTCTATTGCATTAAGCACATCTTCATAAATACTTCATTCCAGGAAAGAATCCATCATGTTTCAGCCTCATGCAGGGAAAATTGCAGCTACACTCTGCTGACAGGCTTCCTGAACACTGTACCTGACTAGCACCATGCCTAGGTTTGGATAGATATTATTTGTAAGTTCAATAACTTATAGGGCTGTTTTTTTTTTTTTTTGTAATACTGGAGATTGATCCCAGGGCTCTGAGTATGTTACACAAGTGCTGCATGGCTGAGCACATCCCCAGCCCTTTTTCTTTTTTATTTGAGATGGGTCTTATTAAATTGCCCAAGTTGGCTTGGAACTTGAGGTCTTCCTTCTTCAGGCTCCCAAGTAGCTGAGATTACAGGTGTGTGCCATTATGCTCAATTTTAAGGCTCCATTTTTCGAGGACAAACTTGGAGAATTGTGTGGTGTAGCTTCCAGTACTCCACTCCAGTTATCCAGATGGCATGGTCCCTGTACTGTTTCTCACTTATTAAACTAGAAAGTAGGTTGACACATACCTCAAAAAGTGGGCCGTGGGGGCCGGAGATTTAGCTCAGTGGTTCCGGCGCCTGCCTCACAAGCGCAAGGTCCTGAGTTCGCTCCAGGTAACCACAGACAATGCTGGGTGTGGTGACTCATGCCCACCAGCAATCAATACCACACCCCACAGTGCTGGGCGTGGTGGCTCATGCCTGTAATCCCACCACTTGGGAGGCAGAGGCAGGAGGGTTGCTGAGTTCCAGGCTTGCCTGGGCTACATAGTGAGCTCAGGGCCAGCCTGAACTACAAAGCAAGACCCTGTCTCAAAGGAAAAAAAAAAAAAGTGGACTGTGTCTGTACTCTGATGAAGCTCCAAGAGTTTTAGCTATTTTTCAAAGTCACGGGGGTAAGAAATTTGTGGGGGGATTTTGAAATAAGATATACATTTGTAAAATGTTTGCTGATGATGACTGGGGCATATGGGTTGGATTTCTAAGGAACAAAGGTGCATCTTTTTTTTTTTTTTTTTTTTTTTGAGACAGGGTCTCGCTTTGTAGTTCAGGCTGGCCCTGAGCTCACTATGTAGCCCAGGCAAGCCTTGAACTCAGCAATCCTCCTGTCTCTGCCTCCCGAGTGCTGGGATGACAGGTGTGAGCCACCACGCCCGGCACTGTGGTATGATTGCTGGTGGGCGTGAGTCACCACACCCAGCATTGTATGTGGTTACCAGGGATTGAACTCAGTACCTTGCGCTTGCGAGGCAGGCGCCGGAACCACTCAGCTATATCTCCGGCCCAAGGGTGCATCTTTTTTGCTGTGTTCTAAATGTATGACAGTTTACTTGAAAGTAAGGTTTAAACTTCTGGTGATCAGGACCATTAATGGCAGAAGCCAGAAGCTCTTTTCCTCTCTGGAGGTCAGGAAATGGGGCAGAGTGTTTTCGGAGGACAGTAGTGGTGGTGGGAAGTTCACGGTCCTAGACTCAGCTGGAGTAAGAAAGACCAAAACTAATCATGTGTTAGACACATTCAACAATGTTTGGCTTTTGGAGAGTGACCAGTCCAAGTTTGGTGCTGCAAAGCTTTGACTTCCTTCTTTTGATGGAATACTTCAGGGATTTGGATTTTGTGGACAAAACTTGGGTTGCCTGAACTGGAAAGGAGGTGACAGTGGTATCAGCATCATAATACTGCAATGTTCTTGTTTGGGGATGATAGGACCATATTATGCTTCTCCTCAAAGGTAAATCGGTTTTTGCTTTTATCATACTCATGAATATCTTATTTCATTCATTTGGGGATTGTGATCATCCATGTTGTGTAAGGCATGAAACCCTTGCATAAGTATTTAATGTGTGGAATCGATCTACTTTCCGCTAATTCAGTAATATATTCAATAAATATGTATTAAGTGAAAATAAAATGTCAAATATTCTAGGTGTCAGAGATACGATAATGAACAGAGCAGAAATTAATGTCCTCAGGTAGCTTATATTCTAGTGGGTTTATAATGTACTTCATTCCTTCTCAAATAAGACTTCTGAGTGGGTTGTCACCTCCAGGGCCTGAGTGTCTCTCTTAGCACTTGAGCAGGCCATTTATTACATGGCCTAGAAAGCATAATAGTTTTCAGGAGTCCAAAATGAGTTTCATTTCCATCCATCACAGAATCTACACCCTCTCGAGAAGCTTATCCTTCAGTAATCCAAACCCACACAGTATACCCATCTGAATCTCATTACTATATCTGTACATATATATTTTCCTGCAACTGCTAATAAACACCTTCTTTACTCCAGAATTAGTAGGATTAAAACATTTCCTTTGGAGCTTCTCTAAGTAGTCACTAATTATTTAAGATTCTCCTTGTGCCCCTTTCTCTTTCCTTCCTTCCTCTACCATTTTCACCTTTCTTTTAGTTCATCTCTCTGTCTGCCTAGTTTCCTATCTTCTCTCTCTCTCTCTTTTTTGTTTTGGTTTTAACTTGGATAGATGAAAAATCTCCTGCAGTAGGTCATTGGATACTGAAGTAGTTAAAAGTTTCATTTGTGACTACAAATTACACAAAAAGCTGAATTTGCATTAACCACACCAATGATATATAGTTAACTCTGCAAATTTTATCTGCCTAGAATTATAACTTTAATATTATGAACAATGCATCAGCCTAGTCTTGTAGTGCTGTAAGCTTCATTATCTGAGTATTCACATATGTTTGTATGCAGACGGACACATACAGAGAACTCTCCTTCATAATCTAAAGGTTATGTCCAGCTTCTAGTAATCATTGTCCAAGAATGTGACTGTGACTGAGAAAATTGGGTGTGATGAGTAGCCCTTTTGATTTGTGGCTGTGGCTTCTACATGTACTGTACTAATGAGGCCCTTCCAGCCACAGTCACCTACCCAGAATAATTGGAATCTATGTGTGCTGCCAGATTGAACCATTTCTCTTTGTATGGGGTGCAGTGTGGATTTCATTTTGTGAAGTTGTGCTGTATATGGCCAAAAGTGACAAATTCGAATCATGACAAGTACCATGAAAAAAACACCAGAGATGCTACTCAGACAACAGGGTACTCTAAATCTCAGCAGGCCAAACACACCAGCTTTTGTACCCACTCACTCCTGCACTGTCAGCAACATCATCATCAGACACTGAGTGTTGCTTTGAGAAATGTGACTTCTCTTTTCTGCCCCTTGTCAGATTCTTCCTGCAACCTTCACATTGCCTTTATGCCATGCATTGCATCCCACGTGCTCTATAATCCCTCACTTTCCACAGCATTGTGTCCACTGCCGAGGCAAAAGCAGCTTCCCAGATGCAAAGCAAGTACAACTAACCTCATTTGTGGTCCATTTATAAAGAGACAAATAAGATGCTGAAGTCTTGACATTTTTAAGCCAAGAAGTAGCACAGAGCCAAGAAATCTGCTCATTTTTATCACCTTAAGCAAAAACATTTGGGAAGCTATGTTTTCTCCATGTACAGAATCGGGTCTATGAAATGGTAGAATGGAGCAGGAGACCACTAAGACTCAAAGAACAGGGATGAATATTTTAGCACCTTCTTTTCTCTGGTATGAGAACCTGTAGATGTAAATGAGTTTTAGAATGTATGATAGATTTTGTAAAATAGGAAATATTCAAAGGGAAGGTAGTGGGAGAATGTAATGAGGGAAAAGAATAAATATGATTTGGAAAGAAAAAGAAATAGCATGTATATAAGGGGTGGGGGATTGTGGGTAGGTAGGGATATGGGTAAAAATGAGAATTAACTTCTGTCATATACTGGTACAAATGCTGAGTGTGATTGTGAACTGTATATAAAATGTACCAATAAAGAATTCAATTTCAAAACAAAAGAAAAGGATCCACGAGGAGGCTGGAGTGAGAGGAGGGAGCTCAGTTCGTCCTGAGTTACTCAAGGGGGAGAATTTAAGGTGGCTCCTTTTTTCTCTTTCGGTTGGTTCAGATTCTGGCAAGAAGTTTGTGGTGATTCCATCCGAGATCAAGCAGTGACCAGCTGCAGTCAGAACAGAAAGTTAGATATAAGCCCTCATCAGAGACTAAATCTGGGAGAAGGGCTAAATCAGTACTGAAATGCCCAGGCCTCAAGAGTCTCAGCCCATAGTCATGGCGTTGATGGAATATTGGTGTAGACTTGAGCCTACTACAGACTTTAAAGACCCCAAAAGCTCTTCTCTACCTCTTTGCCCTAGGGGAACTATCTCATCCCTGTGGAAACTGGAAAGGCATTTTAGTTACTATGAAAGAAGTTTTTGGCATTTGAGAGTGTTTAAATTGTCAAAAGTATGGAAGTCAATTTGTTACAAGTTGGTGGGAGGCAGAACATTTATTTGTTCTGGGGACAGAATATACAGGATATACAGGACAGGATATACATTGTAGCACATTGAATTTCAACCTGATCTGTTATTATTGGTGCTTCCTAGACCCATTTTAAAGATGGGAAAAGGAAGACCCATAACATAGTATTATCTCTGCTTCTTCTACTTGTTGTCTTGTACTTCCACTCTCATCTTACCTCCACTTTCCCAAACATAGCTACATTTTGTCTATGAGATGGTGAAAATTAAGGTAGACTAAAGTGGAAATTATACCAGTCTTCTTCTTATAGTTAGTGCCAGGAAATATTTGAGTCTCTGTCCTATGTCAGGTTTCATATTCAATCTCTGGCCTCCCCTCTGCTCTGTATTTACTTGAATCTCTACTAAGCAGCATGTTCAGAGCATCACCTTCTATACACAAGCTGATTGCAGTAAGGGTCAAGTTTGATCTCTTCATTTTAAACCAAAATGGGCAATAAGAAGCACAGAATCATTGATTTATTGCAGGACTTGATTTCTGGTATGCAGGCTTCTGGTCTCAGGAGGCGGGTAGAAAGTGGAGAAGAGAAAAGCATCCTACTTTTGTAGGAATTAAAGGATACTCTGGAGACTTTTCTAGGAAGAAACTGCAATTTCTGTAGCCCGTGTTCCATGGAATTTGTCCAGGAATTGGCCTTCTCCCCAAAGATCAAACAAACTGGTCATCAACTCAGGAGAAAATGCCAGGTAAGCTCCAACTAGCTGTGTCCAGTTGAATCCAACTAGATTCTTAAAATTTCCTTAAAACATCAAAGATAGTGGATAATCATCAATCCTTCTTCACACATCAGACTTTGCTATGGTTAGTGATAAATTCGTCTTCATCCCAGTAAGAATATCCTTTTAGCCATCACAGGATATGAACAAGTTTTTGTTATTGTTTTAAAACAGTCTTGATTTTTTTTCTCTCTACGACCTGCTCTTTGCCACCCATTGTCTTCTACCTTGCTCTACCACTTGGGCTACCTCTACCATGGGCAGAGATGGTAGTAGCCTTGATTAGTCTCTTAGGCAATTTTAAAATGTCTTGTGGCTTCTACTTGGTACCTGGAACATAGTGATTTAGTAAGAAAATGAGAGAGAACTGAAATTTCAGAGGAGAGGCTTGAATGGGACAGAAGAAAGGCTAGAATTCTCCATAACACTCAAAATTTCATACAAAACTACCAAGAAATGGTTAGATATTATAGATTACACACAAGCTCCTCCTTCTGAAAGCCATATTAGGGACCAGAAGTGTGAATTACGGGCTCAGTGTGATCCAGAGGCTTGGATTAGATCTCAGAATCTTTGGCTGCCATGACACCGGTTTCCTGTCACATTGCTATCTTCCACCAGGGGTCCAAACTGCCCCTTTGCTTTGTGCATTGTGATATTTCCCCCTTTCTTTCCCACAAGACATGCCTGTGCACACGTATGCTCTGCTCTGCACCTTGTAGCCATGAGCTCTTCCAGCTGGGGCACGGGCTCAGGCAAACCCCAAGTTGTCACTTTGCAGGAAAGGTTCAGCAGGAGGGCAAAGACAGTCTCCTTTTATTCATCCCACAGTCAGTTAAATTATATACATGTAACCTGCTTTCCCCTCTCTTTACTCATTATCTCATTCTTTAAGAAACAGAGCTGAGGAAAGAAACAGGAGAAAAGGGTAAGGAAGAGAAATGGACATGGCCAGATTTCTGGGAATTTCTTTTTGGCACTTTGCTCACTTACTGAAGCCATTGTTTGCATTCCATTTGGTAGGGCCTTCACCTGTGAACCAGAGCATTGTCCCAATATAATGGTAATAATGTCAGCTCAGGGTCTCTCTTTTCCTAGTGATCTCGTTAGCCTGGAAGACTGGTTTAGAATCAAATGCTGTCTTTTACTGAGAGCAGTTACTCAACTTTGACTGTAAGAAGTAAGTGATCTGGAAAGTACAGACTGTGTTCTCCAGGAGACAAGAAGTTATATGGTGTAGGTAGTTTTGAGTGCCCCAGCCTTAGGAGCCCATCCTAAGGGAACTGGACTCAGGACCTCCAGACCCACATCAGTTTTGGGAAAAAATTAGCACTCTTTGTTTCAACGTAACATTGCTATGTACAAATTTTTCCTTCTACAAACTTGACTCCTCTATGTCAGCCATCACACTCACTACTTCCATAGACATGTTCTTGGTCAATTCATAAGTATTATTCCTGGAATCAGTCTCAGAGTTGGAAGTGGAAAGCCGGGCTTCATAGACAAGGCTATTTACACTCAATTGTCTCTCCTCAACATGAGGCTTCTGGATAAGCTGAACAGAGACTCTCATAAGAAATATTGGCAAAATAGGAGTTGGGTGAATGTTTGACTAGAAAGGGGACCACAGGGAGGACTTCTCCACTCCTTGATTTCACATTCTGCTCCACTGCTCCTGTGGGCTCAGGCAGAAATTACACATATGCACACACATGTATATGTGCTTTAACAAGGGCCTTCTTACTGGCAAGACACACTTTGTGTAATGTTGGTTATAATGGTGTTCCTGAGCCCTGTTCTTCTCATTCCATGAGTCAGGGGAGATCTTCCTCCTGAAATCTCTTTTGCAAGTAGTCATAAATGGACAGGATTTAGTGATATGCTGCCTGGGTTTAAATCTTTGCCTTCCAGCTTTTAAGTTTAAGCAGCCTAAATCTCTGTTTTTCTATTAGTTAAGTGAGAAAATATATAACAGTTGCATCGTTAAAGATGTCATAGAGACTAAATGTGATAATAGACATAAAGCTCTAAGTGGGGTCAGGCAATAGTATTCAGTGAATGATAACTATTCTTAATCTTTTTTTTTTTGAGACAGGGTCTTGCTTTGTAGTTCAGGCTGGCCCTGAGCTCACTATGTAGCCCTCCTGTCTCTGCCTCCTGTCTCTGCCTCCCAAGTGCTGGGATGACAGGCATGAGCCACCACGCCCGGCAACTATTCTTATTCTTGACCCTAGAGCTCTTCTTTACCTTTACTTCTCTGTGGGCTAAAATGGTTTTACTGTGCTGTGTCACCTAACTTGAGGGTTGGCAAGGATACCAGAGCAGAGGGTACCAGAACAGAGGGTGTGGGCATTCGAGCATGTTCAGAGCAAGAAGCAGTGCTTATGAGGCCACTGGAAGTGCAGCTGCTGGAGCATCCAGGTTGAGGGCTTAGCTGTTGGAAAAAAGAGAAATACTGGTGCAAGGAAGGGGAACAGAGAGAAAAGATGGAGATATAGTAGAGAAAAGAAAGATAAGAAGACGGGAAGAAAAGCTTTATGAGATGGGGAGGGGCTAGGATTGCTGAGGAGAAACTAAATTACTCCTGAATTGTCAAGCACAAATGAGGGAAAATAAAACCAACATGTTTATTGAAATGAAGCAGAAGAAAGTAAGAAATATCCATGTTTGGTGAGATCTTATCTAGAAAGTAGCAGGTGCTGGGGACCTTTGGAAACTGGTTGCCATGGTGATGCTATATGTCTTCCTTTCTATTACCCTGTGAATCTGCCAGCTGGTAGTTCCTCCTTTACTTTCTGAGACCAGGGCTTAGCCTTTGGTGATGCATTCATGATTTCACCTCCAGCACTTTGATCTTGCTGGGCGACCTACTAAGTTGTCACACAGCTCCTTTGTGATATGGTATCTGTCTCGGAAGAAAATGGACAGAGCACATGCTGCAGAGCTGGAGGCAAAAGCCTTCTGTGCACCGCCTTCTAGAAGGAAGGGAAGATGACTTTAGCAGGTACAGAGCATCTCAGCTACAGGGAGGTAGGGAATTAAAAAAGCACGCTTCTCTAAGAAACTAGGGTGATCAATAATCTCGGTTTTCTTAGGACTGATGTGTTACCCAGGAAACCGAACTTTAGCTGCTGAAACTGAGAAGGTACAAAGCATCCTGGTCTGCTGGTCATCCAGAGGGAAAACACTCAAACACTTCAAGGTGAAGGGAAGCTGCACTTCTCAAAGCCTGATAACTGAAAACTTACGTGCACAGGGTAAAGAAGGTTGATATGAGAAAGTGGCCATTTAACTCAGGATCTGAAACACAGGCATTGGTTTACTAGCTAGGATTTTTGCCTCCAATTTATCTTCCCCAATCTATATGGAGTATGTAAGGAAACTCTTCAAGTTTGTGCCACATTAGAAGCACATGAAGGCCTTGAAAAAGGCAAATCTTTGAATATATCCTGGAGGGAAACAGCAAGGTCAAATGGCACTTTTAGTGTTAGTGTTCTAAGGAACCTCCACACTGATCTCCACCATGGTTACAGCAGTCTACGTGCCCACCAACAGTGGAAAGGGGTCCCTTCCCGCAGCCTGGCCAGCATTTATTTCTGGTTAATTTTGCAATTGCAGCCATTCTTTCTGGAGTAAAGTATAACCTCAGTGTTGTTTTCAGCTGCATCTCTTGAATGATCAGTGATATTGAACATTTTTCATAAGTTTCTTTGCTGCTTTTACTTCTTCCTCTGAAAAATGTTTGTTCACTTCAGACACCCACTTTTGAATTGAATTAAAAGCATCATACTAGAGAGACACAGTTTGTGCACACTTTGTGATAGCTAAATCTTGGAGACAGCCCAAACACCCATCAACTGGAGACTGGATAAAGAAGATGTGTTTTTTTAAACATAAAATAGAGTATTAATCAGCTATAAAGAATGATAAATTAGAGAGACTTACAGCTAAATGGATGCATCATTAGGCCATACTAATAAGTGAAACAAATAAGACACAGAAGTGTAAATACCATATTGTTTCTGTAGTGTGAGAAACTGAAGGTGTAAATGAGGTCTGGAATATATATAGGTATTGTGAAATAGGAAGAAAATATACAAAGGGAGAGGGGAAAGGGGGGAGGGGAAAGCACAGAAGGGAAAAAAAGTTGATGGCAGAAAGGAAAAAATGGAAATAAAGCTTATGTATGGGGTGGGGGTTGAAGGGAGGAGAGGGGAATGGGAAAAATAAGAATCAAGATAATGTACAAGTTTGCCGGGTGTGGTGGCTCATGCCTGTAATCCCAGCGCTCGGGAGGCAGAAGCAGGAGGATTGCTGAGTTCCAGGCTTGCCTGAGCTACATAATGAGCTCAGGGCCAGCCTGAACTACAAAACAAGACCCTGCCTAAAAAAAATAAATAAATAAAGATAATGTACAAGTTCAAATTCTCAATGCAGAATGTGATCATCATGTATTCCTAAAATATACCAATGAACTCAATTTATTGAAAAGAAAGCAAATCTTTGGGTGGACTCACACTGATATGCTTAATCACAGTCTCTGGGGAGCAGAGCAGCCCAGACCTCTAGGCCACCTCAAGTCTTCCTAGTGACTGAGACGCGTGTGGCCTGAGGGTTAGAGCTGAAAAAGCCTGAGGAGCACCAGAGAATTTGTTAATGAAATAAAAGCCAATGGACATTGATACCTCAGAGAGTCTGGCCCTGCCAAGACAAAGGGTTTCCAAATGTGCAAGCCAGGGGACAGGGACCCACCTCTGGCAGGGACCAACCTCTCCTCCATGTGGGCCAATCGCACCTGCACTGCAGCCTGCCCGGCGTCCTCCCTTTCTTGGGCCTCAGGCTTAAACACCACCACCTTGGAGTTTTTTCCTGGCCTCCTACACAGTCATATCAGGCACCGACAGCACCTTCTTATTTTATTTTCCTGCTTCTCACAGTTTGTCACCTCACCTTGCTGTGAGTGGTTCCTGAGGGTGCCCGTCCCTGGTGCATGGGAACTCCCACAAGGTGGAGGCTCCGCCTCTCATCTCAGTGCCGTGCACCGGGCTGGGCACAGTGAACATGGTGGCTGAGTTGCTGAGTGAGGGTATGAATGAAAGAATGGATGGGAGGGGCTGGCGCACGCATCCCTGCTGAGGGTGGAGTGGCAGTGGCTCCGTGGGCCGGTCCTAAGTGCTCCATCGGCAAGGTTTCTAGAAAGCCCATCACAGCGAAATTGTTCTCACAGTTCCACTTTATGACACCTGCCAGGAGGGTGGCAGTATTGTTGGGTCCTGGTGAATTCTTATTCCTAGCTGCCAGATGGCTGCCAGTTTGCTGTGTCCAACGGAGAGAAAGAGAGAGACAGACAGACAGACACACAGGCAGGCCGACAATGAGACTATAAGAGCAAGTACCCTCGTCTCTCTCTTCAACTCGTGGTGACTCTATGTGGCCCTGCTTACCTCTCAAATGTCCCGTCTTCAAATATCATCACAGTGGATATTGGGGCTTTGGGCTTCAGCATGGGAGTGTCAAAAACATTCAGGCCATAACAGTTTTGAAAGTCTTGAAAGGTGCCAAAGGAAGGGCCAGGCCCATCTGCATAGGTCGCGGAATTTTTTTTTTTTTTTCTTTTTGGAGACAGGGTCTTGCTTTGTAGTTCAGGCTGGCCCTGAGCTCACTATGGTGCCCAGGCAAGCCGCCGTGAACTCAGCAATCCTC
>PVIC010014471.1:0-36566 GCA_004025085.1 Thryonomys swinderianus | reverse complement strand
TAGAGTTTTGAAGGTGATGTATGGAGTATGTGTCTTGTCTTCCTAGAGTTATTTCTCTTTATTTGGAGCAGGAAGAGGGAGAGGGGAAGACCAGTCTCATCGCCAAGGGTTACCACTGTTGGTCTGGCTCATTGTGCACAAACACTGGGAATGGGGACAGTCTCCAATAAGCCCTGACGATGTGGTGGGCCCCCTGGGGCTCTAGCCTCTGTGAGCTCATGGGCTGATCCTGACTCAACACTCAGGCGCCTTTAGGTCCCTCACTGGGTTCTTGTTAAGCCTGTTTAGAGGACCTAGTTTCACGTGTCTTCTACAACTTCACCTCTGTGGCTTGGGACAGAAATACCTTTTGTTGCTGAGAATTTAAGGCCTGATTCTTGAGCCTTCTTAGCCTGGAGACTTATGAGTGGTTAGTTTCTCAGCAAGTTCTTTTTCTCCCTCTCTCCAGGCCATTTTTTTAAAATTAGGTAGACGCCCAACTGGGTAAAACAAGCAACTTCCTCTCAAAGCTTTGTCCCAGCTTCACAGATGTATATAGATCCAAAGAAGTCTGAGGTGCAGAGGGCCTTCTTTCTATTGAAATGTGTAGAAACTTTGTATTATTGGGTACCTTCCAGGCCAGGAAAGATGGCATTGCTACTCTGCTACAAAACATTTGGAAATGTTGTCTCATTCCTATAAAGAACATAAAAACAACAACAACGAACAGAACATGTATTTAATTTCATACTGGGCTTGTACAATATCATTTAATTTTAATATATTAAATGAGAACATTCAGGCATTATTCTTAAGTAAGAATGACAAAAACATAGGTTTTGACCTAGAGATGTGAGTGTGTTTGTGCCTGTGCCTGTGTGTGTGTGTGTGTGTGTGTGTGTACACACACATGCACCATGTGTGAGCGATGAGACACATACAATCAGAGGTATGAGAGAGAGGGAGAGAGAGAGGCAGAAACATAGTTAACTAGTGGTCGACCATCATTACACCACCTTGAACAACTCCAAGATAATAGAAAGGTGAATATATGCTGTTTAAAATACAATTTTTGTGAAGTTGTGAGTGTGTTTTAATAAAAATAAAAGGTATCTTCACTTAGAAACAGTTTGAAATGAAACAGTTTAAGATTTATAATACATATCCTCTTAAATTTCTTCCTTGGCATAATGAATCTATGTACTTCTGGTTTTTTTTTTTTTTAAGACAGATTAAACAGACAGACAGACAGAGGCAAAACCTTTTGCGCAAGTCAGAGGCTTTCTTTGATCTTAGTGAAAACCAACCATAATTCTTCACTTAGGGATCCCTAGAGCAGTTTTGGAAAATCTGAGGTTTCTAAATTCAAAGGGTAGATTGCATAAATTTCTTTTTTCTCTCTTTGAATGTGAAGTTTAAAATTTATACCATTTTTGTTATACCCGATAAAAAGTGAAATCTTTATTTTGTGGGTCTCCAAAAGTAACTTTTGAAGTCAGATGTATTTATCAACATATTCATTACAGACATTTTTTTCCCTAAAGTTTTGGAGAGAATTTGTAAACCAACCCTGGTATGGTTTATATATTCATAATTGTTTACACATGTTTCAGTAATAAAATATATTTGGGGGTGGTAGTTTACTTTTAGGATTGGGGACAGCTGGAAATTATTATCATTATGGTTTAAAATGCTCTAACTGGATAATGGTGTTAAAAAGAATATAACATTCTGAAATCCTTCCTCCTAACATGGAACACATATCATTTTATTAAGTTGAATTATTAAAATATGGAATGGCCTATGTTTAGCCACTTACACAGACGATGTCAAAAAATAAATGGTTCTTAAAAGAAGCATCACATAAAAAATGATAGACTTGTTATTTTTAGTATTACTATTGTTACACAGAGAGCCCTTAGTACTCATTTTAAGGGGTAACTAGATGATATTTCACACACTCCAGTGATAGATTCTAATTAAATCTTTTAAGAAATAGGACAACTTTTCTAATCATGGTACAATGCAACCAATACCTTAGAGAAATGTAAAAATTATTTTCCTATTTGCTTTTCAGAAAAAAAGAGGGCGATTAATAAGGGATTCGCTGACTCCCAAAACCTGTTTCTTCCAACCAGCTAGACTATTAAGAGCCAAGAGAAAGCAAGGTTCAAAGGAAATTCATCTAATATTTGTGCTCTGGCTGTGGAAGGCGGTGAGAGACTCTTCGCTGGCGGCATGTGGCCAGTTGGCAGGGAGGGCAGCGTGCCAGACTGATGGGTTATTGTGATCACAGATGGACTTAGCGTGGGAAGGAAGATGCCAAAGCGACAAGTAGTGCAGGCTATTTTGGGAGCTTTACATGAATCATCAGGTTTTTATTCAGTGCCACTATTGACACAGAGACATGTATCTGTTTAGCTCCTAACAAAACAAAGCCCACAAACAGCACCAAGAGTTGCTATAATAACTACTTCTTCCATATTGATAGCCAGGCCTAACAAAGACCATGTATTCATCCATCAATTATTGAAGACTTCCACATTATGAAAGTAGATCTCATTCTTGGAGACAGCACTCAAGAAAGATTCTCCTAATGATTGTTAGCTAACTTTAAATACATGGTATTCTTTTCATCAAAACAATTTTTACAGCTCTTATATTTTGTGATACTCAAGACCATGCCTCTGAAACTTAACAAATAAGGGCATGGAATAGTTAAGTACATACCCTAAAGACTATGGACCCTTTATAGTCAAGGAGAGTAGCCAGCAATGTGCAATCTATCATCATTTTGTAGATTTAGAATTGTTCCTGCATGTATGACTTTCTTAAGGATAGGACGCTGGCTTGAAGAATTCAGGAAGCACATCTGTGCCCAGATGCAACGGGCCTTCTACTAAGACGCAGACCTCCGGGGGCTCAGTGTTTCACCCATGAGTTCTCCTCCTTACCCTGCCACTCACAGGAAGTGAACCTTGTGTTGTGGTTCATCTGCAGATGTCTCCAACAGTCTTGTGCTTTGGGAAGGTGATTAAATCCTGGGGGTGAGAGAACTGACTTTCTGTTGGGAAGAGCTGGGTCATGACATAGAAGGCCATGTCGCCCTCTCTGGTTTGTCCCTTCCGTCTTTGCTTCCTTACGAGGATGTGACCAGCTTTTCCCTGCTAGACTCTCCCCTCATGTCCTTCTGCCCGGAGCTTGTTGCCCCCAGGATGTAACTGGGAGGCAAGGGGAAGCTGTCCTTTCCGTCGCGGGTGTTGGTGTTGTGTCTCAGCAAGGAGAAACAAGCCTGAGGCTTCCTGGACAGGGTCGTCAGTGAACTCAGGCAAGTCACTTACACACAAGGTGAGCTGCTACATTTCAGCGATCCCCAGCTCAAAGGTCTGCTGGAACACCAGACTCAGAAGCTTTAAAAGGGCAAGGCTGCGGGCCAGAGTGTCTGTGGTCAGTCCTATGGCCAGAGACACCACTGCTACTCACAGCCTCCGCTCCCTCATCGCCCCATTTTCAGCTTTGGCCCTCGCACTTACTCCATGCATCCTTGCCGCAGGCTCCCTGCAGTGCCTGGTCCCCTTCCTCACGCCCCTGCGTCACTCTCACATGGTAAGTGGGTTCTGAAGGGTTCCAAAATTTCAACCTCGTTTGTAAATTTTCTTCGACAGAAAAAAATGACAACAAGCTTCAAACACTAACCTTAAAATTAATCCCTGGAGGGCAGACGCTTTTGGAAAACACATATTTAGTTCAGCAATCTTAGAATGTCACACAGTGACCAAGAGAAGAGCTTCTAAAGAACAGAGCTACAGAACCAGTGTGCCTCAGTTCACAAACCAGCTCTGCTTCCTACAAACGGCACGATCTCAGGGAGTCCTCCGAGCCTTCACTCCCCAGCCAGGACATGAGAAATCACAAAACTATCTGTCCTCTATTGTATTTTGAGAATGGAGTTAATAGATGTAAAGCAATTAGAATAGTAATTGCCACCTAATTGCATCCAAATACATGTTAAATGATATTCCTCGTAAAAACTCTCAAAGGAGACAAATGTCTAATATGTGAAGAAACATTCACATTCAGGAAATATTCAAAATTCATTTAGAACAAATTCAGATTTTTAAAAAGTTAAGACAATGTTAAGCAGATTTGTCTGAAATTATGATACAAATGTATGTGGAAAAAAGACATGCTTCTTCATTTAGCCTATTATTAATTATGGGTAAGTTTATGACTCTTAGAAATGATAACTTTCAAAAGGAGAGTACATCTAGAGATTCTATATATGAAGAATATAAATTTTACTACGGTTTTACCTTGTGCATGGCAAACAGATAACACAATTATCTTTTGTTATTTATTAATAAAAATGAGACAGAACATTAACCTCACCCATAAAAGAACCTACCAGATAATATCTGTTAAAGATGTTCTTGGTTTTAGCAAAGAAATTGTTTTCTTTTTCTTAACTCAAAATCTTATTTTCTCAGCTGAGATCGATAGTAAGATGGTGGAGTATAAATAATCATTCAACTGTCAAAATTCAAGTACATGTTTAAGGCAAAAGTTACACTCATTTATGGAATTTTAAAGTTCACATTCACTACAAAGTTTATTGTACAATTTAGCATGTGTAGCTTATTTTGCAAAGTCCTTCATATTTTAACATTTGATTAAATCTAAACTTCAATGTAAACAAGATGAAAGTCTCTAAAATAATTTGCTAGATTCCAATACCAAAGACAAGTCTGGCTTTAAATTTTTATAATCTGAAGATATATTTTATCTGTTCATTTTATATTTAATTTTATGAGGTCTTTTTGTGCCCAAGTACTGTTCCAAAATCTTCATAATGTGAACTGGCTTTTTTTTCCCTTTAAAACCTGTCTCCAGGGAAAATCTTATTCCTAACTTTATGAGAAACTTGCCCCAGATCTCTAAATATGTAACTCTTTTTTTTTTTGTTTTGTTTTGTTTTTGAGACAGGGTCTCACTTTATAGTTCAGGCTGGCTCCAAGCTCACTATGTAGCCCAGGCAAGCCTCGAACTCAGCAATCCTCCTGCCTCTGCCTCCCGAGTGCTGGGATTACAGGCGTGAGCCACCACGCCCAGCACTGTGGTATGCGGTATTGATTGCTGGTGGGTGTGAGTCTCCACACCCAGCATTGTATGTGGTTACCGGGGATTGAACTCAGGGCCTTGCACTTGCGAGGCAGGTGCCGGAACCACTGAGCTAAATCTCCGGCCCTCTAAATATGTAAACTTTGATCTGTGACTCAGATCCAGACAGCACAAGTAGTGTTTTGATCAAAGCATTTTAGAAGATTATTTCATTGAAAGAAAATTTTTCCCTCCCTCCTCTTTCTTACACTTTTGAAATCCAGGTCTGTTACCTTCATTAGGAATTTAATTTTAAATATCGTGTCAAGAATCCCACATGCAATATTTCTTTTCCAAGTTATTAGTTCCAGGAAGCTTATTATCAAACAAGTGGGAGATGTAGGAGTAGCAGTGTCGGGGAGGGAACTGGCAAAACCCCGGACAGTGGAGAGAAGCCCGCACACACTACAAAGGATGAGGCCTTGAGGACCGGGAGGACCACTGAGATACAGAGCCTTATGCTTTGAAGATGAGATCATGAGCAACGTTTCAACATCAGACCTCCCCTAAAGAGGGATGTGGGTGAAAACGACAACAAGACAAATTAGCAGTAATTTCAAAAGACGTTAAATATGCTAAGCAGTGAAATGTCCTAGTTCTATCTTCAGGCAACATGTGTCCGACTAGCCTGTGGTTGTGCTATTGGTGAAATCATCGGCAAAGAATATTACATCCCCCAACTTTGTTCCTATGAAAGGAAATGTCAGAGTTAAGTGGATGTGAACATTTTCTCAGCATTACCTAACTGAAGCATTGGGCCAAACTTTCTTTGAACAACAACAGAAATGAGTTATTATATTCTGCTGCAAAAAAGCACATCAGTTTATCTAAGAGCAATGTTAACAATTCCAATGATGGGTTGTCAATTTTACCTGTATTTTCAGAAGCACTCCTGCCTTTATCTTTTTTTTTTTTTTTTTTTTTTTTTGAGACAGGGTCTCACTTTGTAGTTCAGGCTGGCCCTGAGCTCACTATGTAACCCAGGAAAACCTCGAACTCAGCAATCCTCCTGCCTCTGCCTCCTGAGTGCTGGGATTACAGGCATGAGCCACCATGCCCAGCACTGTATATGGTTACCAGGGATCAAACTCAGGACCTTGCACTTGCGAGGCAGGCACCAGAACCAGAGCTAAATCTCCAGCCCCACCTGCCTTTATCTTATGTCCACTCTTTGAACCTGGGAGGGGAAAGCAAGGCTAGGTGGCACCATACAGACATTTCCGTCTAGAGTCAGTGTCAGGCTTGGGGATGTGTTTTGCTTTGAGAAATGCAATTTAATAACTGCTGGTTCTCTGTACTCATGGAGAGGATTGAAAGACTGCACAAAATCCCCAGATGTTTTATTGTTATATAAATACTAATGCACTTATTAATCAAACTATGAATGAATACAGTGTATATAAATCTTTACTATGATTCCTGGAACAGTGTAGGTATTTAATAAATTTAACTGTAACCACCTATATTCGTGCAAGGAATGAAATGCTTATTATGTATGTCACTCATTGTTCATGATATCTGGCTTCAGATTATGGGATAGAAGATGTCTGACCTGGGGCTTGTCAGAGTTCTGAAACAGTGCAGAGCGTTGGATGTGTGTGTTGTTTCCTGAATTCAGGGATCGAAATTTTCATTAGATATTTAAAGGGGGCTTCTTCGAGGCACAGATGTCAAAAATGAGGGAAGACAGCAGAGATATGTGCTCAGAGAAATTTCTCTCGATGCTGTTGGAAGCCAGGAAGATGGAATTCCGTGTACCCTGCACTGGTTTGCTACGTAACGGTAGTAAAAGTTTGCTTCTTCTAGTAAAGGAAACAGACGTGGCCTAGAGAAACATGTGGAGCAGATGTGCTGAGCAAAGTTTTAATTTAGATAATAACTTATCTGACCATAAGTTATATTAACTCATGCGGTGAGTATTTAACATCACTTTCACCGACACAGGAAGATCATTTACATACTCACTAAAGCAGATAGATCATCAAATAAGAACATAATTTTCGCCTCTTTACTTGTTTTCAAGACAACTGAATGCCAAATAAAGATTTTCATGCCTTGCCTGTGTGGGAATGTTTTCCTCCCACCAAGGCATGCACCTGCAGAATGCCAGGTGTGCCCACCTCAGGGCTAACGGGTCTTGAAGACATGTTGTAAAGGATTATTTGGTCCATGAGCGTAAGACTTACAATGGCTGGAAAGACTAGATGATTAAATCCAGGGTCCCAAGTGAGGCTTGTGAGAAGGTACACTATCTGGATTTTTGATGCTGAAATGGATGTTGCTGCTGTAGGCCCTCCAGGGTGAAGCAGAAGAGGAGGGCTGCTTTCTGTGGTAGGCACAGTGAGCATCCGATACTTTCAGGGGCCCATGAAAATGTTTGACTCTCCGACCATGTTCAAAACAGGTGAACCTAATGTAGGATGTTGGGTAGGTTGGGAGTACTAAGTCATTTCTGAAAGATTATTTTTAGCATACAAAGGTTTTCACAGCGTGCAATGTTGACGTCAGTGGAGGAGCACCTGAACTCAAATGCCACCTTTGTCACTAATCACATTGGTCACATAGGAAGCATGGACATGATTTCCAACTGTTCTAAAACCTTAGTTTCTCCTTATATTGAAAAAAGGACAGGAGGAAAAAATATCACCTACTGTCAAGGTTGTGGTGGGTATTAAATAAGATGAAAAAGGAAAACAAGTCCACCCAATTCTACAAATATTGCTTCACCACTTTTACTTTCGGCTCTGCGGCTGTTGCTGCTATTGTCTTCTCTTGTTACCACACAGTATATTCCAAAGAGGAAAACACGTGGCAGGAAACTAATAACCTTCACGGTAGAGAGCACTCCACTAGAGAACAGATTGTAATATTGGAAAATCAAATCCCATCTCTGGTAAATTGAAGTAGGCAAGACAGCTAAGAAGCAATATATAGATAATATTATATATTATACATATATATTATATAATATATAATACAATATATACATTTAATGGATATCATAATTTTGTAAAATAAAAGAATTATGAAATAAGTATTGATGCTTTCATTGATTTTGCTCTCATGGATATTTGCTAAGATAACAGGCAACTGCCATTTTCAACTTCTTTTATAATCATTCTCTGGTATTGGAAGGGTACAAAAGTTAATGAAGGATTTATACACCATTTTCAAATGCTATAATTGAAATCACACACATTATTTAATAATTCAACATCTAAATGACTAATTTTAAAATGTAACAAATGCCAATTTTTAATATATAGTTAAACACTAACAAATCTATTTTAAAAAGCTATTTTCTCTTTCTTTGGCTCTTCCCTTGTGAATTATAATCCCTTTTAAGTTGAAAAGTGGTTCTAGCAAACAGATCCCGAGAACATAGCCTCTGAGGCTTCTTATGTGACCTTTCTGTAGATTTTATTTATGGCTCTCTTCTAGTAAAACAATTTGGGAATAAAATGTATATGGGAGCATAGATCATCTGCACAAAGCAAGTTCTATGGTTGTTATATTGTTATCCCTGTCAAACTTTTTTGATTTGGAAAGGGGTATTCAAAGAAGTATTTCTCCATATGTATTTTAATTTCCTTAGAACATAAATATATTTTATTAATTCCTAAATATGACATTTCCCAGGCACAATAACAGTTTATTTATTGCTTTCTAAAACTTTCTTCCTAACAGCAAACCAGTATATTATTCATGGATAAATCAAAATGAAATAATAGTCTAAGTATGCTCCATGATGTTTTTAAATTTCATTAAGAACATGTTTTCTATAATTGAATGCATATTTGTGATTATAATAATTGCATTACACTGAAATGATGGCAGATTATTGGGTAAAATAAATCTCTCAAAATAGTTCCATTGGCTAGAAATGATTAGTCACAAGGATGAAGCAAGAAAGATATGGTTTTTCCCATGTATAATATTGAAGATTATAATATTGAAGACATTTAAGTTACTCACACTTCTAGTAAGATATACAGAAGGGATTCCTCTTGGTCTGAATCAGTGGTTCTCAACTGGGTTTGATTTGTTCCTCAGGGCACACTGGGCGTGTATGAGGACACACCTGGTTGTCATGACTTGGGCATAATATCTGTTAGTGGAATCATGTAGTGGTTGGACACGAAGGATAATTCTAACCACCCTACAGGACACAAGACAACTTCCCAAAGTGAAGAATTATCCACTCCAAATGACAGTGGCAGTGAGGTGGAGACGCCTGGCCCTAATCTAGCTACTTCTCTGTTGTGCAAATTAGCCCTTTCTCCCCATCCATAACAGCTAAACCAAGAGGAGCTTTCATGGTTCTCTACATTTTCCAATTGGCAAATCATGATTGGAATATAGATATTAAACAAGCACAGATAGGTACTTAATGATGCCTGAAAATATAGATTCTATAAAATATCTAACAACTTACTTTATTATTTATCAAAAGTCATAGTAATTTTTAATTGAGTAATATGCTTTATATTTGGGTTCTGTTTCCTGCTGTCTTTTGGAAAAATGATGAAGTAAATTGATGCTCAAAATGTAGATGAACAGAGGAGGAAAAATTAAGTGGCTTGAACAATTAGCAATTGAATTCCATCTCTGTTTTTTGCCATCGATCGCTATTTGTGTTTGGTATGTCTGAATGTCCCCCAGAAACTTTTGTTAGAATTTAATCCACATTGGAATAGTATTAAGAGATGGGCCCTTTGGGGATGTGAATAAATCACATATGTGCTAAACCTGTATGGATCAGTGCCTTCAGAAAGAGCTGAAGGGAACTACCCTAGTCCCCCTTTTCCTCTTTAACTCTCCCTGCATGTGGGCCCACAATATGTTCCATTTTTGTCCCCTCTACCTGCCAAAATTTAAGGATTTATGGGAGACATCAAACGTCAGTGACTTCATCTTGCACTGCAGCTTCCAGAACTGTGAGAAAATAAATTTCTGTTCTTAATAAATTATCCGATCTTGGGTATTTTGTGATAGCAGCATAAATGCATTAAAATAATATTCACTTATAATTTAGTAATGGAGTCTATTGCACAGAATTTACTTTAAAGTATAGGGAGAAATGATCATTTTCCTTTCATGAAAGGCTAGACGATGATTAACTTTAATGCATTTCCTTTCAGCCTTCCATGTGCAGGTTTGGGGGATCCACATAAAATAGTCTATCATTTAATCTGCAGTTCATTTCTGACTTTAGCCTTAAGAATGTTATGAGGGCACAATGATTATTAACAGAAAAGTAAAAGAAGAATTTGGAAAATCATAGTTTTGAAGTCTCATGAGATGTTTTCCTTAGCAATTTTAATTTGGAAATTCTAAACTACCCAAGAATTGATGGGGCATTAGAAATTTTATTCTTTGAGCTTTGTATTGGAACCTTTGCCATGCTGTCAGCTTGTGGTGAAACAAAGTGGGATCATTAGGTCCCACTGAGATTAAGCCTCAAAAAGAGAAAAAAGAAAGCCGGGCGAGGTGGCTCATGCCTGTAATCCCAGCACTCGGGATGCAGAGGCAGGAGGATTGCTGAGTTCAAGGTTTGCCTGGGCTCCATAGTGAGCTCAGGGCCAGCCTGAACTACAAAGCGAGACCCTGTCTCAAAAAAAAAAGGCCTCCTAATTCCGATTTCAGCTGGAGTATAAAGTAAAGGAATCCTACCTCTGCTGTTACTCTCTTCCAATCCATGAGGTTGCTAGGGCTAGTTAAGCATCTACAGTAATCTATAACTCATGACATGTTTCTCGGTTCATTCATCTGACAGTTTTTAAAAGAAAAGTTAAAGAAATACTAGTGCTGATAATACCTTGTTCCATGCTAAGAAATATAGTACTTATTGTAGGACCACCCATAAACTTTAAATTAAGGCCTTCTGGAAATTACTCTTTAAATGACTGAAATACTTTTCTATAATCATCTGTAGGATTCATTCCAGAAGAAATAACTATTATTTTTCTTTCTATTTTAGCAGGCTGCTAGTATAATCTATTCTCTAAGTTATTACATAGTCATTAACTTATTAATGATCAATATATTTGGGAAGAGAAGCATATATTAGAAGATAACAACAGATGTTTTCTCACCAATAATTTTTTCTTATTTTACTGAGGTACTGTTCATAAGCATATATATCAAAATATACACAAGTATTTTATATATTATAAAATTTTATACACAGTAAATTGCAGAAATATGAAATGCACAAACTTGATGTGTCTAAATACTGTTGGATTTATATATATAATACATATATAAATAAATATCTATATTTTTATATAGATATATAAATAAATATATATTTATTTATATATATTTATATATCTCTCTATATAAATATATGGGGGGGTAGAACATTTATTTATAAAGCTCTCTCATGCTTACAGGTGCCCCACACCTTCTAGGTAATCACTATTCTGACTCCTGTCATCATTGTTTTGCCTGTTCATATAAATGAAATGTAGCATGTGTTTACATGTCTGACTTCTATCAATATAAATATGGAAGATTCTTCCGTGATGTGCATATAGTAATATCATTTATTTTTCAATATCACAACAGTATTGTGTTGTTTCTCTTTTCTTACTGAATTGCTTACAACTTTCGGCTATTTTGAATAAAAATTTTGTGCAGTTTTTATATGCATTTTGAGAGGCACATGGCTTCGTTTGTCATGGTTATATATCAAGTGTATCTTGTAACCTAATGGGGTATCTACAGAGTTACATTTAGTAAATAGAGGCAAAGTTTCCCAAAGCCACCAAATATTTCACTAGCAGTATGTGAGAAACAAATTACTCGACCAAAACTCATAAAAACATTTAGTATGGAAATAATTCTACACACACAAATACACAAATACTTACAGAAAACAAACCTTCCTCTAGGTTTTTGTTCATTTTTTAAAACATTTTTGGCATGGCTTTATTACTTGTTTTCCAATTTGGAAAAAAATTGACCACTCAAAGCAGGCTGAAATGTGGGAAACTAGAAATGGAAATATATTTTGAACTTTTCTCCAAACTCTAGCCCAATGTTTCTTCTCCAAAACAAGTACTAATATCTATTCCACTGAAGTTACACCAAATAAACACGCACATGCAGCACATTGTGCATAGTCTCCTTTCGAAGGGCCAAACATCAGGAAGTTTTAAAGCAAAATGGTATCATCAGCTGTAACCCATTATTTTGCAAACCTATTTGCCCATGGAACCCTATTCTGCTGTATCTTTTTAAAGTATAATTACTGACCTTCGAAATGATCCTTCTATCTTGTTTTAGACCTTTTATTTTAGTGGTAATTCATAAAAAAGAGATACATAATTCTTTACAAAATAAAAAGCTCATAGATTCTTTTTTTTTGTATGTTTTGTTTTGTTGTTTTTGTTTCTTTGAGACAGCGTTTTGCTTGATAGTTCAGACTGGCCCTGAACTCACTGCGTAGCCCAAGTTAGCCTTGCAATCACAGCAATCCTCTTGCCTCTGCCTCCCGAGTGCTGGGATTGCAGGCATGAGCCACCATGCATGGCAATCTCATAGATTCTTATGAAATGGTATGAAGTTTTGGGGGGTACACTGGAGAGTTATGATCATGAGAGTAAAAATTTGAACACAGAGTAATACTACCCACCAAGGCCCACCTGGACGTATCTCTCCTTAAGAAATCCTCTACACTTCAAAGCAACCAGTAGCATACTCATGCTTTTGCAAGGATGATCTGAGTATATTTGAATTATACTTGTGAATGGACTGGTACCCATTACTACTTGTCTGGAATCCTTTGAAGTGAAAGTATTTGTATTATATAAGACACTGTAGAAGATTATACATACAATATTACAAAAAGGCAAAAACAGAGTAAAAAGCTGCAAAAAAAAGACAAAAATATCAGGGTAACAGTCACCTGCTTCCTAGAGCAACAAGGCTACAGGATGGTATGTGTTGCTCAAAGAAGAAACTACAGCCTTGAGAAGTAATTAAGGTATGCGACGTATATCAATCCTATTAAAATTTAATTTCATCATTCAGTACCCCTTCTGTTAAAGACTTCCATAAATTTTCCTCTCATTCTTTCAAGCAAATTCCATTGAATCCAGTTTAAAATGTCAAAAGTAGATTCGGGGACAAATCCAAGAAAAGCAGTAAAATTTAAAAGAGAAATGTGAAAACAATTTCATAAGTAAGTGCTAGTACTCAGACATTTTTAAAAACAGTAACCACAATAAATGCCCCGAACACAATACATGCAGTGAGTAGCCACCGCACTATAAAGAACCCACTTACAGTGGGTGCCCAAGATGCCTGCCTAGTACTCTTTTTTGCTGTTTTGCACAGACCACATTTTAAATTTAAGAGTCTATGATTTCTTGTAACAATTTTCATTGGACATTTCACCTGGGTTAACAAATCATTCCCAATTCAACTCAAGTGCAAATGTACAATTCACTTACCTGCACAAAACCACATGCTTTGAAATCCTCAAAGAAAGGCAGACTTGGGCGGTCTTCTCTATAAATGGAGAGTTTATACGTGATCAAGGTCTCACCGTCTGCTGGAGATTCATCCACTACCAGCACTGAGATTTTGTTCATTCCCAAACCTAGAGGATATTTGGCAAAGCTGAGGGTGGGATAAAGAGAGAATAGAGAGAGAAATGAGTACAAATGATAACATTTATTCAGAGCACACTAATTCAAACATCAGCATTTACTAAATATCTACTACTTGTAAAAAATAGGCAAAATCTGTACCACTGCACATGAAATTTTGTAATGAAATAATACATACAGATCTTATGACCTGGTGCCTATCATGTGTTATATACACAATAAATGTTGGGCTCTTTAGTTAAAATTTATTAAGATTCTCAGGGACTAAAGAAATATACCAAATGCATACATGTACAAAAGCACAGTTTCTCATATAAGTCTATAAATCACAATAATTTTCTAAAAAGCCCTATAAAAAGATTTATCACAACTAAAAAATAAACAAATGATACATTGTTCATTAATTATAGGGCATTCTCTTCAATTTTTATGGAATAAAAAATATAAAAATGTTAGACCTCGGGGCTGGAGATTTAGCTCAATGGTTCCATTCCCTGTGTAGCAAGTGCAAGGTCCTTGGTTCGATCCCCAGTAACCACATAACAACAATACCAGGCATGATGACTCATGCCAACCAACAATCAGTACCACATACCACAGTGCCGGGTGTGGTGGCTCACACCTGTAATCCCAGCACTCAGGAGGCAGAGACAGGAGGATTGCTGTGTTCAAAGCTTGCCTGGATTATATAGTGAGCTCAGGGCCAGCCTGAACTACAAAGCGAGACCCTGTCTCAAAAAAAATCAAAACTCTCTTCATTGTACTGTTAAAGCTAACATCTTGAAGGGCAAGCTATGTCCTCCATTAACTAAAGGAAGAGAAATTAATATTAATTAACTACTTGTCAGGTTCATAGATCTCATTTAGTCATACAATAACTGTACAAAAACTATGATGTTCCTATTTCAAATACAGAAATCATTACATAGAATTTGTAAACAAACTGTTCACAGTTACAAAGTTTGGGCCACAGACCAGTGACTTGGATTCCTTTTTATTTCTAGCCTGGGAGGATAGCACAATTTTTATCATATAGTTGTGGAAACACGAGTGTGTCATATTCACATTTATTCTTTTAAATATTTCTATTGATTACTAATTTTGTTTATGAATTTTTATATTAAGCAATGAGGGCTTAACAGGAAAAATATCAGAAAAATAAAGTATTTCTTTCTAGCATTTAGCATTTATGAAAAGCATGACATTTTCAATGTCAACAGGTTTTTCATACACAAAGTCTAAAAAAAGAGCATTAGATATAAAAACCTATGTGAACTATGATGAAACTGTCAATAGCATTCTACATAATTTCAGGAGATTCTTATTATGTTATATGATGTATACATCATGAATGAACATCTACATTTTCACATCAGGTGTTTATTTGCTTACAAAACTTAAAAGATAACACCAGAAATAAAAACCTATGTGAATGATAATGAAAATGCCAATAATACTCTATTACAAAAAAATCTTTGCTTCAAATGTCGTATATAAGGCAATCTTCATATATGAAAATTGCATGCTCCATACACAAGTGTCATGTATACTGATATGTTTTGTTTTCTTTTCCTCTCTTGTAGGACACAATTGGCATCTTTTGTATTTTCCTGTTCTTATGGAAGGTCTTTAAGATGCTGCACCTGCCTATTCACCTCTCAGCTCACCAGTTTACTCCATAACTTCTTTGCATACTTCCTTCAGTAGAAATGTTTTGTTTTTCCTCTGCAGTAAATAATTTCTTGTGAGATTCTGGCTCAATCTTCTAAGAAAATTTCTCCATGTATTTTGCACTCATTATTTTTTTGTAAACTATAAGATTATTTATGAAACACACGTGTAGGATTGAGTAAAACACTAACATTAGCCAATGCTTTGTGTTTTTAATGGCATAATAGTTGCTGCATAACTCAGCAATATCTATTGTGCCTTTGGCTTTGTTGTAGAGAATCATCATCTCAGTCTCCCATTTTGTCAAGGTTTCCTTATCAATATTTCTATTATGGGGTAATGTGGACATTAGCAGTACCACTTAGTTTTTCTTAGCCATATATGTGTCCAATATCTTTCTGAAATCTAAAGATTGAACTATAACATTCTCCATTTTGAAGTTGCAACAGTTCATTTGGAATTTCTGATTTGTTCCTGCATACCATTCCTATGCTGGTCAACTTGTGCTCTGTTAGCAAATGTAACATTGATTCAAAACTGGTAAATCAATTGTCAAATGCCATATTGTTAATAGTTTGGGAAATAGGAGCAACAGTTTGTTCATGGCATCATTCAATTTATTATTATATGAATAAGAATCTGGTGGCTGAGTTCCAAGGTAAAATTCTAAATAGAGGGCTGGAGATTTAGCTCAGTGGTTCCAGCATCTGCCTCTCAAGCACAAGGTCCTGAGTTCAATCCTGGTAATGACATACAATGCTGGGCGTGGTGACTCAGCACCAGCAATCAATATCACATACCACAGTGCCAGGCATGGTGGCTCATGCCTGTAATCTCAGCACTCGGGAGGCAGAGGCAGGAGCATTGCTGAGTTCCAAGTTTGCCTGGGCTACATAGTGAGCTCAGGACCAACCTGAACTACAAAGCGAGACCCTGTCTCAAAAAAAAAAATCTAAATAGAAAGCATAAGTTTTCACATCCACAAGAGCATAATTTTTATGCCATATTTTGAAGGGTTTTTTGACATGTACTTTCTGAAGCTACAGCAGCCATGAACAGCCATGACATTAATAGTCATGTATTCAGGTGATGTGTAAATTGCTTGACACAAATCTGTCAAACAATGATCAGACAGCAGCCAAATTATGAGTTCTTTTCCTTTCTTGATGAATGGTTTAGTCATCAAACTTCAGGCAGTTGTGAAGGAAAACAAATCTCCTCAGTGTCATTGTTTTTCTACAAATCTTAATCTCACATCAACAGCTTTTCCATAAATCATTTACATTCCTGTAATTACCATGAGAAAGCCCTGCAAAATACAGCAGAACTGTGAATAATTTCAGTTTACCTAGGATCTTGTCATAATAAACACATTTCTAAGGGTAGTTATTGTTACATACAGAATATTTTACTTATTTAAATATTGTATTTCAGCCTTTGTGTATTTCACAATATCTTGTAGCATTTTGTGTTACAATTTCCAACACTGAATGGCAGTGTTGATAATTCTGCCTGATAGATTTCACTCTTGCCAAGGTCCTCATGTTTATTTCAGACTAGTTTTCACACTGGATTGTTCCATCTGGTTGCATGACTACTTTGCAACATTTTCACTAATCAAACATGCACTAACATTGCTGTTTTATTTGTCCTTCTATTTATATGAGAGAAGGTGTGCAGTCTCTGTGTCTGTATCAGTTGATATTTGCTCCATTTCACTGCCACAGGAAGTTTGGCTTATATGCCAGCATCAAAGTCACCATCATCTTCATCCATTCAAACCATTCTTCTATTGTGAGAACACATATTTTATCATAATTGATCATCTTCATCATTGATGCATGAGCAATCTGAGGATTTAACACTTTCAAATCTGTTTTTTCCTGTGCCAGGGTACTGAAATGAGCTACTTCTACCAGAAAAATCAAAAGAAAAAAAAATTTTTTTGGTACCAGGGATTGAACTCAGGCCCTTGTGCATCCAAGGTTGGCATGGTACCACTTGAGCTAAATCCCCAGTCCACAATAAAATTTTTTTAAACAAAATGGTGTGAGTGTATTATACTCTCTAGTATGCTTATATAAACATACACAAAGCCTATTAGAGAAAGCATAATGTGGGTGCAAATCCCAGTCTGACATTTTGCACAGGTGCCCACACCTTGTTATTTGTTGTATCAAGTTGTACACAAAGACTGTTTCCTGTATCTCTCAGAAAAAGGAACTATGAGGTAAAGCTGGCTACTATGTCACTAATGTAAAAATTTACAGTACAAAAATAAGGGATGGAGGTTTGAAAGTCAGTGGGCTAGTAGACTCTCTTCCTGCCAGAAATGCCATATGCATTTTTTTCTCTGAACAGGAAGGTGGCAAGTATTTTCCTCACTATAGACACAGCATGCAATAAAGTTCTAGCCCATACTCGAAGAGTTGGTGACTTTCAAAGCATCTATACAAAAAATATCCCTGCAGGAGTAGGGAATTCAGCAATCCTGGGTCTATAAATAATCACCAACATTTAAGTGATGAATCCCCGACTATTGAAAGCTGTCTTGAGGAAGAAGGGTTGAACTGTTCAGCACTGCAAAGGATTAACTTCAGTCAGAAAACATGAATATTACAATAACAGCATTCCCTTAATGCTTTCTCACAGTAATATATAGAACAAGATCCTGTCCTGCCACACATAGCTACAAAGGTGAGTAACAGATTGCTGATAGAAGAGTGCGGCACCAACGTGTAGTTTTGTTTTTTTTCTTAAACACACACTGGCTAAAATGTGGAGGCTTTCCCACCCTGGCAATATCTCCAAATAGCCCTGTGGCTCAGCTTTCCTGGACCACTTTCCAAGGCTGCATCACGTGTCTACTTCCCAGTGAGCTATCTCACTGATCCCCCAGCTATTGTCTCATACCTGGGTCCCTCCCGCTCATGAAGGTGCACCTGGCACTGACATTTAGAGGTCTTCGCTCCAATTGTCACCGTCACCACATCAAATGGGACTTCTGAGTAATAATCTCTGATATTTGGATCAAATTCGGGATTTAGGTCCAAATGTGGATGTGTAAAGATCTGCGTGAGATGACAAAGTATGTCTTTATCTGATAAAAACAAAAACAACAAAGAAAACTGTGAAATGTATAAATTATTTAAAACCATATATTTACTAGAGTGTTTTTCCCTATATCCTTTGAACAATTTCAGTAATACTACTGACTACTCACTCAGCACCTTGGTCATAGCTGATTTATGGCTTCAGCTGGATTTTCAATTTTTCAAATATTGTAGAATTTACATATAACAGCTGTTGACTGCTATACGGTGTTGTACAGATGGCTTTTTTCCTCCCCTCAGTCTTGAAAACTCAAAAGCACAGAAGGTGGTGAAAGTGTCTCTCCTGTGGGTTGATGTATGTGGTATCTATGGTGTGTATCAAGCAACCGTGGAAATGGGGGCAATATCTCTCTCTGTGAGGTGGTGACAGAAGGGAACCAGCAGGCTATAAGGAAAGTCTCTTCTTAGGAAGCATCATTAAACTGCTGTTAGGTTGATATAGTAGTTTATACACAGTAAGGTGGAACAAAGAATGTAAGCTCCAGCATTATAGTAAACACTCACACAACACACACAAAGGCACCCTTTTCCAGACCACTTTCAGGTGGTAAAGTGCCCTAAAGCACAAGGAGGAAGTTTTGTTCTTCACTCAGTCCTATTCTGGAATACAGAATATATCTGCATATCATTGACTCCAAGGCATTAAAGAAATCTTTCTCTTTCATAGTACAATTTTTTTCAGGACTGTTTTGCTGAGAAAACAAAAACAGCTTTGAAGGCACATGTACTAACCCCTGTTAAATTACATTCAATGTAAATGTTTAGACAGAACCAATTACCACAGAGCTTATATAAATGTTTTTCAAAGAAATAGCAACAAATATTTTGTTCCATTGATTCTTTTAAGTAGATAATAAAATTTCATCAAAACCCCCAGATAACACTATAGAAATCAACAAAATGGAAGTACTCTTGTATTGTCTTACATAAAATATTCGGCGATATTTAGTAACATAAATACAAAAGAAAATACATCACTACAGGAATCTATAAATCTAAATTTAGAGAAAAGATATGATTATATCAGTTGGCTCTTCAACTGTTTTCATACAGGTATCACAGTGGTTTTACTAAAATCAAATCTTATGGCTTATCTCGCATTTCTAGTGGTTTTTTACCACTTCCAGAGTCAAACTTACTCTCCTAAGAAGGTCACCAAGGTATTTTATAAGCTCTTTCTGCCTGACTGTCCATTTACCTTTCCCATTATGTCCTGACCTCTGTGTGCTTCAACAAGGCCACAGTTATTCTATTTCTTTGCCAGATGTGCAGAAATCCCACTAAGTGTGTGGCAATGAATAACACTGTCCACCTAGTGCTTTAGTCTAGTTCTTAGGACCTGGTGTCAGAGTAGGTGACATCATGCAGAGAGGAATGAAACTGAATAAACCCATGTATCTCTTCCTCAGATTCTCTGCTTTTCTCAGACTATGGGAGAAATACTTATTAAATATAATGCAAGAGAAGTAATAGAATACATATATTGTAATTTCAAAGAAAAGTCTTAATAAGAAATCAAAACTAGTCAGTTCTATTCAACAGCCCAGTGGGTTGGATAGGCTACTTGTTTTATTGTACTTGTTATTTAAATAACAAATAATCTAAATATTTTTATCTTGTTAATACATGCAGGCAGGCAAAGAGGAAAATTACACTGAGGGTAGAGAGTTTGTTAGTAGAACTCACACTGAAAGATCTTCGCTTTTAATTAAAATTTAACCATTTATTAATAATGTATACATTTCTCACCACCAGTACATTCTATGTTCAACACACCAAGATAAACATATTAAGAGTAGGATATTGGTAGCAGACAATTCAAATGGATGCTGTAAACCCAACATCACGTTAGACAAGCTTGAATAGGGAGAGGTGTTGTACTGTGAGAGATTCCCTGCCTAGGCACAAAGGGAATGTATATATGCTTGTCGCACATATTTTTGCTCAGACTTAGTTAACTGAAGAAAAAGGCAGTAGATTTTTCCCCTCAAGGTGAAAGAAGATGTACTTTAACTGAAAGGATATATTTGTATAAAGATTCACTGAGAGTTCACTTCCTGCCATTTATTATTATTATAGTTTAGATCTAAAATGTCCCCCAAACTCTCTTGTCCATGGAAGACAACTGGTTCATGAGTGTTCTACACTTACAGTGGACTCATCCAACCATGAGTTCAGTAGCTAAACGTGCTACTGGGAGGTGGGTCCCTGGAGGTGTGACCCGGAAGAGTATAGTCTTACACCCGGCTCCTTCCTCGTCTCTCCTGTTTGCCATGGGTTGAGCATCTGTGCCTCCCCATACCCTTCCCCCACATCATTTCTGCCTTACAGCCAGCTGACCATCGACAGAAACCCTGAGCCAAAGTAAGCCTCTCTCCTTTTAAATTGTGCGTGTCAGGCATTATGTTCCTGTGTTGAGAAAGCAACTAATATAACATTTTTTACCTCTCTTTTTTATATTTCACTTAAATGGTCATAGCCTTTAGTGGGCCTTGCACCCACTGTACAACTGACCTTCAGTCCTATTTGAGAGGAAATATATGTGTAATTATTTTCTTAAACAGGGTTTTGGCAAGTGCTATTTCTGGCTTTTTCAAACTCTCCACCTCTGGCTTGAGGCCTGGATCCCAGGCCCCGCTCGGAAGCAGATTTGCGCTGACACCATCTTCAGTGGAATCATCAGAGCTGCTGCCCTCCAACACCTGGGGTTCCCTTGGCGTCTTTCCCAGGCCAGCCCCAACTTGTCTCAGGTCAGCTCACCCCAGATCTGTGCGGAACCCAGCGTGAGGGGCCTTGTGAGCCGGTGCTTCACCTATTTGACAAGTGTATGTGCAAAAGCTGTTCCAAGTTTTGGCTGTTTTTCATGGGTTTCTTTTCACCATTGGATTTTATTGCTTATTTACTGAGGGATAATCATAATTCATATCAAACACAAAAAGAACCTACAATCTTAAAGATAATCCTACCTGTTCTGACCCATAATCAGATTTTTTTTAACTCATACCATAAAAGTAAGGAGATTAATGAGGAAAATCCAGGTGGTACCAGTTTTTTTCAACATAAAAACATGAACGGCGCCACAGACCTTATCTAACATGTTCACCTGCCAGGGTACCTAGAAACTGGAAAGAAGTGAGATCATCAATGAACCCCTCTCATGTGTCAACGGGAATACAGTTGCCAGAGGAGGTGAAGGGTCCTTTGAAGGCAGGGACCTGGCACGGAGGGGATGCAATGCGTTTATTCTAATTCTGTCACTCATCTTCCCACTAGCCCTTTTCCAGCAGCCTAGGCAACAGTGCCCTAGGAGAACGCAGCACCATTATTTCTCTGAGGATAGAAAGCAGTGGATGCACAGAAAGGACAGCATATGTATTGCCTGTTCTCTGTTCTCTGTTAACAGGACTTTATTTAAAGTGTTATTTTAACGGAGGGCATTTGCAGATTCTATTAAACTCTGTTATTATATTATTTACCAGCTTCCCATGATTGTAGTGACAGTGTTCAAACATTCTGAGTGAATCGATTTGTACGTCAGAAGATATATATTATTAAACTAGAAGAACTTCCATTTATTAAAAAATAAATAAATCTGAGCCCATACATTTTATTTTTTTAAGTTTAATGTTTTATTGGAATTGATTTTTTTCTTTGTACAACACTAAATTATCTAATTGCATATTTTAGCACCAGATATAGATAGATATAACTTTATTTAAAAGATATACACTTGTCTAAAAAGTCTAGATGTCTTATTTTTGTACCATACACTATTTCAGATTAAGAAAATTCAGGAGCACTGAATAATCAATCATAAGACCCAGCTTCAAGACCCAGTTCATTTAAAGACCTTGTGATTTTGCAAAATTAGACTTTCTCAAAAGATATATTTGCAAGACCATTGTGATAATACCAATCAGAGTGATAAATTTGTTTTTTAAATATAAAGTTTATATAAACTATAAGTGTATATATTATGACTTGGTAAAAATTCATGAATTTTAACAAAATAAATTGAAAATGGTTCAAAAACTCTCAACTATTATAAAGACAATTCTATTCAAATATTCTTGATTACAGCAATCATCTAGGTAGAAAGAAATCATGTCAACCAATGAGATCCCTAAAGATAAATGTAAAAGGTTCATAAGCCAAACTCTTCCTTTGAAGGAACTTCAATGTAAAGCTTTAGAACCCTTCTGGGTACTCAAAGCGATGTTAGAAGTTACTGTTAATAAATACACACAAATACAATTGGTATTCCAGTCTCAAAAATAAATAATTCACAACATTCTTTTTATGCAAAACTGACAGATACTCTCCCACCATAAATGCAACTTCTTAAAACTGTTTAAAATTAGTAGCCTAAAGATACTCAAATAGGATAAAATGACCATTTTTTCAAAGCAAGGTTGTGTCTGAAATTTTGATTACATTGATGAAATTTAATCTCAACTCACCATTTCTGCACTGTAGATCCTTATTTTCATTCAGAATTTGTGGAACTGCAGCTAAAAAAAGAAATACAAACTTGAAAACTATTAAGATTTGAAGTCCAATTTTGTTATGTTAAACAAAGGATAATTTAGTAAAATACACATTTTGCTATTTTACTTTTATTGCACCCATAAGCATATATAAATAAAGCTGACAACCACAAAAAAGCCAAAGTTATGTGACTTAAAGAGCAAATGAATGATTATTTCACATAGGAGCATATATTAAGGAAGAAAATAAGTGACCTAAATGCCATTCATTGCCTAAAAGTAGTCTACTAAAATTTCTTCTGTTGTGTGATCTGAGAGCTATAATTTCCCCAAAGTGCTAGAATTAAGAAACTATATCTAGTTGGTTTGACTGCTATCCTAATCTAACCAAATACCTATCTAAAAAATTCTCTAATAGATATTTATGGGACAAATGAATGAATACAAATACCCAGACTGTTTTAAATAATTCATTTAAAGATAAAAATGATAGGATAAAGAAAGGCACAGTACTGATTTTCATTAATTCTCCATTATAACTCCTTCCTTATTTATTTTGTTGAACTAGTGGCCCTCAAACTCTAACACTCTTCGAACTTACCTGAAAGACTTGTTAAAGTGCAAGTTACTGGTCCTAATCCTGAGATTGTGACTTAGGAGATCTTGGATCTCCAACACTGGGGTGATGCTGTTGGCCTTGACCAACACCTATATTGGATTAAATCTTGGTTTATAAGAGGAAAAACTTTTTAAAGCATAACGTATGCATGGGAGTATTTTATAATGTTTCCTTAAAGTGACAAATATTTTATGCTGAAATCTCAAATATTCTTTAGAAGAAGAAAATGAAAAAATAAAGATAAACCAAAGAGAGTATATCAAAACCACCATTATTTTGAGGTTCATATTGCTGATAGCCAGTTGTTACACTGAACAATGTATTTAAATGTCTTTCATGACATAAATATTTTTCCATGACATTGGAAGACCTTAAATTTTCATTGAATGTAATTTCATATATGTATCCAATCTACTCTTATGACAATAGCAGTAGTTTCTAACATATTATTTATTTATTTGTATTTTTACACATTTCTAGTTATTCCCTTAAAATGAATATCTACATTAGAATTTCTGGTTTTTTAAGAACATTTTATATGCTATTAAGGTGTCTTTTAGTTAATACTGTTCTAATTTATATCTCTAATAGCATTTTGAGAATACTTCCTTACACTTCTTTCAACTATATTATCCTTACAAAGAAAACTCTGTGAGGGGAAAATAGCATTTTTTAATTTAATTTCACTTTTTATTCCTAACAAAGCAAATATTTTATGTTATTTTGTCTAGGCAATATTTCAGTGTTGAAATTAATGGAACTATATGCTTTTTACCTTTTTTACTTTCAATCGCATCAGATGATATTTGTGGTTTTTCAATCTTCTGGTCCTCTATGAATGAATTCCTGCAAAAACAACTCTGGATTAATACAATGAGTAAATTTCGTAGAAACCATAACCTCTCTCTCTTTTTTTAAATCTTTACTGGTATGTTGTATATACACATCTCTTTTCATGAAAACAAAGAAACCCTTTCTGGATGTCATTCCTGAAAACTTGCCATCTAACATCCAGGGAGCTAAATGGAAATTCCGTGGTCTCTAATCAGGAGAAATAGAGTTGAAAGAAACCAGGCCGAAGAGTCGCTCTTCAGCCCAGAGCTGAGTGACCTCAGATAGACAGCCTCATCCAACAGAAGTGATTCCAAACACACATTCTTCTTGGAAGCTCCAGATGAAGTTACACGGTGTTCAAGCAAAAACCTTGGAAATTCTGAGGCAGCCTGAGAGGCGTAAGAACGGAATCTGTGAAAGCCAGGTGTGCTGGACCGTACGTGACGAATGGCACCAGTCCTCGAAACAGGATGAAGAGTAAAGTGTAGTTATTCCTTGGCATGCTTGTCTCATGCTCTCAGTTGTGTGACTAATTAAATGTTTGCCAATATTGCCTTTTTATGTCCTTAAATATGGGAGTAAACTAATCAAAATTGCAGGCAGAAATATTGCTGGTTTTGATGATGAAGAACATAAGGCATAAAGGCTTGACGAGACTTCCCTGTGCTCTAGCGCTTTCACGACTACTGAGGTCTACTTTTCTTTGGTACGCACAATGTTTAAGACTTACTTTAAAAATCATTCTTTCCTCCTAAAGTTCAAGATACACATAAAGCAAACATCATGTAAGATAGATTTAAAGTTCAACCCCAAGCTAGACCAAATTAAAAAATAAAAATCACAGAATTCCCATCATGTGAAACCTCCAGGTGAAATTTGAGAAGGGTACAACCCTGAAATGCACTTAAACTAAATTTCAGAACATTACTGTCCTAAGGAAGAGAGCTGGTAATCAGGATGTGTCATGTACTGGTACAAATTCTTAATGTTGAATGTGGTCACAATGTATACACAAAATGTCCCAATAAAATCATTTAAAATACAGGGATCTTGCTGTGATTTCTTGGGCAATTTTTAAATAAGTTACTTGTTTCAAATCCATCTGGATTTTCTTGTAAAGCATTTCCTTGGAGTAAAATACGCATGTGTCTTTATTTCCAGGAAAGTGAAAACTAGCAGAAGCTGCACATTGACTGTAATATTTCCATTCCATATTTCCATTCCTCCACTTGAACCTCTGGATTTTGAGCTGTGAGGCACACACACCACTACTGCCTACTCCTCTCACTTTTCTGACTTTATCTTTCCTCATCTTGTAGGAAGTATATTGTCTTTATTTAACAGGGAGATGAAGTCATTCGGCCTGCCTGTGAGGTAGAACAGGCACATAAAGCTGGATTGTTTTGTAGAAAAACACTGAAGGTGACATTGTGGAGACAAGGGCAGTGATCTCCCTGTGGCACAAAACCCTCTAAAATACCCCTAGACTATGGATGAAAGGAATAGATTCCTGTCCCAAGACTGTTCGTGTGAGTTGTGGGACTCAAGCAAGTAACCTATCTTCTTCGAACTTCAGTTTTTCTGATCAGGACAATCATACAGTATTCCTCCCCTTCCAGGGAGGCATGAATTAGTACATGTGCATGTGCTCTTAGATGAGCTTAAAGATACTTGAGTACAATTTACAAATTTTTCTAGAAGTAATAGATGCATTGCTTTTGGATACACATCTAAAAATTGCTTGTCTCAGTGTTACACAGACAGGTTTTCAAGTGTGTTTTGCTTTCCTTATAAAAGAAAAGCAACATTATTCCCACTACAGAATCTAAAGGGATCTTTGAATGGCACAGAAACATGAAAAGGAGGTGCACTGGCATTTACGACGTCATAGCATTAGGCACAAAGAAGCTATTCGGTGTAATCCTCCTGAAATAACATTTGTGCGGTAAGTAGCATAACTCACAGTTTATAGAGGAGGAAACAGAGTCTCAGCAGGGTCCGGATGTTACCTGTCATAATTAATAGACTCTAAGGTTGAAAAAATTTGGTATAAAGAATTAAACCCAGGGTCTTTTCACTAAGTTACATCCCCAGCCCTTTTCTATTTTTAATTTTTAAACTTTTCAGACAAGTTTTCAAGAAGTCACAAAGTTTCCCAGGCTGGGATCCAACTTGAAACACTCCTGTCTCGGCCTCTCAGAGTGCTGGGGTTGCAGCAGTCTCTTCACCTGGATGAAAGCTGGGATTTTTTTAATCCATATCTACACAGTTTGAAGATGTCCTTATTCTTTCTAATTATGTGTGACGCCCCATTATTAGTAATGTTCCTTATTGGAAAGGGATGGAAGCGTGTGCATTTAAAATCAGCAGACTGCTTCATCTGACAACACATGCAGCACCTGAGAAAAACTTGCTGGGGAACATGCTGTGTAAAGCCTGAGCATCTCAAGGGAACTTCTTCCAAGTTAAAAACAATATTTAAATAAGCTCATGGGAAATCAAGTCTGTTCCCTTCCTGTAATAATAAATGAGACAGTCTTGAATTGTGTGAGAGAGTGCAAAGGGAAAACAAAGTGGTACTTCGTTCTACGATATACAACTTAATTCTCAAGCACACAAACAAGCTTTCTGCTAGGCCTATGACTTCCGGGTATTGAGGCAGCCGGCCAAGTTCATGAACTTGTGGCAATGGAAGTGTGTTCCGACCCTGGGAGATGTTCTAAGAAATCTTTCGATTTATGACTATTTTTGTTTTTTAATTACAAAAGAGTCTCTTACAGAATAGTTTAACTATCTTCAGAGGGGAAGGAAACACACTCTAAGTCAATAGAATTGAAGCCGTTCTTGCGGGTAACTGCAGGAGAGACATGAATGAATATGGCAACCCTATTAGTCTTTCATCTCCCTAGGTGGTTTAGGTTTAAGCCTGCTTCTTTGGTAGCAGAAAACTCAAAGACGCCCTTACTTCAACCCCTACAAAAGAAAAGCAGACTAAGCTCAGGTGCTTCCCACTTAGCCAACAACTGAAGGTTTCGCTTATCACATTTCCTTCTTATTGCCCAGTGACTTCCTCTCATTAGAAAGGGAAACGGACATAGGAAACTATCATAGGAAACAACTCAAGCAAAGGAGGAACACGCACATTTAAATTTAGATAAATTTGCCCAGAATAAAGCAATGGCCCCGAGATGTCCTCTGGATTTGTAGCAGGTTCCTCTCAGACCCTAACAATCCTCACCTAATTCATTCTGTAGGATTCTGCAGCAACACAAAGATACATATCATGGCAACTTGCAATTTTAAGCATGACTTTATAGTGGATTCAAGTCTTGTCGGTTTGAAAAACTTTTGGGTATGTTTTGCTGCAGTGTTTGAAGACCACTAGAATCATTATGGTTTAGATGCTTTGAAGACATTTATTTTCCAGAGCGTGAATTTTTGGACACACTTCTTTTTGTTGCTTTCTTTAATGTAGGCAAAGCCTTTTGAAATCAATCTTTAGACTGAAGATTTTTTTGGATTGTACATTTCAAATTTGTGGCTATCTTACCATTCCAGTGGATGTAGCTGTGCCTTTTTATTCATGAGCCAAAATTGTTCAAATATATTTAAAAGAGACCAGTATTGGGTCAGGACGGAGCCAGGTTTTCCCATAGGATCTCTTGTATCATAAAATTCACGCATCAAAGATTCAATTCCAGGAGCAGTGGAGGGGAAAAGCTGAGAAATATACAAATACAAAATATCTGCGTAAGTTATTGCTAGAAAAGACTTTATATTTAGTTTGATATTTTTAAATTCAATTACTATATTTATTGATTTATTAACATTTATTAACAACACATTGGTTAGTACCATAATTTGCTTTTCTGTCCAGTTGTGGAAGTTGTGCCATTTTTTAATTGAATTATTTATTGGTACATTTTATATATAGCTCACAATCACACTCAACATTGGGGAATTTATACCAGTATATAAATAAGAGACTAACACTTCCTAATAGGCTAAGTCCTCTTTTTTTCCAAAATGGAGAAATAGATATCTTCTTCCTCCTAAAGATGTCTGAAGTGCTAAAAAAGCAGAGGAAGCCAGGTAGTAGAAAGTGGGGAAGTCTTCCTGTTTTACAAGTGAATGTTGTGATAGTGAAAACCAGTAACCTCACCAGAAAACAAACAAAAAAAAAAAAGCAAAATTTTTTTTTAAAAAATCTAGTTTCTACACTGGGAATCAAGAAAGTAGGTCTTCCCTTATTCCTGCCAAATAACTCTAAAGCTTCGTGACTTCTGTGTGCCCAGAAATGTTCTCTCCGTGCACAGAGTCCTAGGTATACGCTCCTGAAAGGTGAACCCAGGTCTCTTTGATCATCTTCCTATAGCATTGAATCAAATTTTCCTGAAGGTGATACATACTATATGTAAATTAATTGAAAAGAAGGAATTTATCAATTAAATTGTCTTGAGTCCCCCTAGAAAGGGCTGAATTTTTTTAAAATGTCAAACATTCATTAGTTACTAAGAGGGTTACAAACTAGAAAAGTAGTATATATCAATTTTTCAAAATCTTTAGAAAAGGCTTGAGCCAAACATCAGTTTATTATTAATAAGTTTCTTTTTATGCACTTTGGAAATTCTAGTTTGCATGGTAAAAATGCAAATCAGTGCAGTTTATAAAAGCTTCAGACATGGAAACAAAACATTCCTTGAGCATGGACATTCATGTTACAAATATCCTCTGGTACTGACAAATAAAGTAATTGAACCCAAGAAATATTGAAGGCATAATAGACACCTTTTTAAGTGACTGAAACAAATACAAGTCATTGTAATTATTTATATTTTCTTTCTTTGACATTTGTAGAACTACAGTGAATTAAGGTTTAGGACATTTTCTAAAATATTCCTGTTATACTCAATTATACTTTATTTTATAGGAACTAAAAGGATAGAAAAGCAGAAATTAATATTTATTACATGGAAATGTCCCAAAGCAGAAAGCAAAATCTTTTTAGAAAAATCCTGAGTTTTTTCAATGAGGGTTGTTAAATACTTCTGTTATAATAATCCTCTATTGCTTTTAATCTTTAATAAGTCATTGCTTGTCTGTAAATTTTTAAAGTAAACCACCCAGGTCTGGTTCATATTATTGCTTAGATCTCTGACAGGAAGAAGGATGCTCACAAGATTTTTATTTTGTAAAAGAATATCTTTATTTTGGAGCCCAAAGCAGGTAACTTATGGCTGATGTACTATTATCTGAGTACACAACAGGACAAAGTTACTTATGTTTACCAGTTGGAACTGTCCCAAACTCGCAAGCTCCTTTACGAAAGTCGTCATGGAATCAATTTCATCCAGAGACAGACATTGACTGAGTTGCTGTTGATAGTTTTCATCCTGAATTAAAGAACAAAGAAATCGTCCAAAAATCAAATCTTTACCCCAATGGCCTCCTCCTTCATAAATCAACTTTTAAACTTTACAAACAGCTAACCTAATGAATATTACACGGCACAGAGTAATTTTAACTTGTCAAAAACCACATGTGTACGTAAAAAAAAAAATGTGTATCTTAAGAGCCAGACCTGGTCCTGAGTTTGGGCAGTGGGCACAGAGGGCAGAGTCGGTGTGAGAACCAGGAAGAATCTCCCACGGCCTTCTGGGCCCTGGAGGGGGAAAATCTCACAGGACCCTTCGCACCGAACCTCACGGGAGAGCGCTGTCTTTGGGTGTCACGGACTGCAGGCAGCAGACACCTCCCTCCCCGCGGCTTTCATTTCTGGAACGCCTCCCTGACAGCCAGACTGCAGCTCTGTGCAGATTTGTTTGTGAGAGACACAACAGCAGTTTTGTGAATACTCTCACATTCTACTGTGCCAGATTTTTCAAATGAAGGATTCAAAGCAGAAAAATACGTGAAGAACAATATTTAGCTTGGTGATTTTTTTATGTATCAACAATACATCTGCTAACATGTCATAACAAGTAGCCAATTCTCCTCTGAAGCATCACACCCTGATCAGTGCCTAGATAAACATGTCAACAGGAACGAAGGCTTCAAAAAAATTAGTGTTAGACTTCAAGTCCCCTGATATCAATTTGGAGCACTCCCTGCTCCAAAACAATTCCAAAATACCGCATGTTTACTATGTATCTGTCAACATTCCGGAGGAATTATAAATACCTTTGTTTCCCTATTAGCCCATAATTCCATCACAATCATTGACTGCCACACTTCCTTGATCTAAAAATAACGCTGGTCTCCAGGTCATCAAAAGTTAAGAGATGTCACATAACCTACTAGTTAATTTTAAATGAATTTTCAAGTTGCTTAATTGCAAAAAACTAGCACCAGAAAAACGACTTGAAAAATATTAATCAGTGCACAAATTTGCACTTACCTTAAATACACCTGATTTGTATAGTTTCTGAAATATCTCAGAAAATACAGAAAGTGAAGGTTTTTTGGAGAAGAGAAAATCAAAAGTGTCTTTTAGAAAGGATTCTTCTGCATTTTGGTCCTCAAAGTCCATATTATTGTCATCTTGAAAATTTAAATGCTCGTGCACCTATGAAAGGTTTGTAAAAGTACAGCAAATATTTTTCATTAACTTTTACAGTGGATTTCTAATGCATGATTTATTTCCTGCTTGATTGTAGATCAGAACTGACATCTAGTGGTCTTCTAGGAAGTCAACAGTTTTATAAATGTCAGCCAGGTTCTTTTAACATACAATGCTTTAATAGATAAGGAAATGAACAAAGTATTATAAAACCACACTGGTTTATCTTGAGATCCTTCATAACTGAAGGATTTGTGTTCATGAAAGATAATCTGGAATGTTTTCCCTGAACTAGGCATTTGAAAACCATAATACAAACTGTTAGATACGTGTGTAAAATAATAAATGGCCATTATAATATAAACCTTTACATTTTTATAAATGAATCTTAAAAACTATTTAACCCAATGCCTCTAATTGTTTTCTCTGTGTTACTGTTGGCAAACCCATAAATGCTATGTGAAGCTGAATTCTCATTATTCCTAATTTTAATTTGTACTTCGTTCCTTGTCATCTCAAAACCCAAGAAACAGCACTCTATAGAATAAGTGCACTGTTTCTATCTTTAAAATAAATTAAATATTTTGACAACTAGTTTAAAGTCAAAATACATGGAGGGTGATTATCTAAAATGTTTCATTTAATTTCAGAGACTTGAAAAGAATCAAAGGGTACAAAAACATTATTTAACTTAAGAATGTATATACCAGAAAAACATTTCAAAATTCAAAATGGCTTTTTAAAATTCTAATATAAATCAATTTTAAATTTGGTGTCTGTACATAAAACATAAGAGTTATGCTTTCCTTAGCATTGTCTGTAATACAATTTGCTGTTCTTCACGGTCTATATCTTGCTTTTCTCCATTGACACATATTAGTTTTTTCTTCATAAACAGTAGTTGAACCATGGAAAAATCCATGTTTATCCCATCAGTGACTAGAAGTCATAGATCCCCCCTGATGCTGGTTAGCTTCAGCCAGAATGTACCAAAGTCTCTAATGAGTTTAATGCAAGCTGCTATTTATCCACTGGTTATGAGAATGACAATCACACACACATACACACACACACACACACACACTTCTTTACCACACTCATGAGGTCTTTGGCACACTCACCTGAAGCACTACGGGGTATCTGAAACTGCCATAACCGATATCAAAAGTTAAAAGCTGGAAACATAATCTACATCTGAAATAAAAACATAAGGTAACATGAAAGCATAGTTCCTTCACTATACTCACCCAATTATTTGGTATCAAATTGTTAATACTTTCTGCGGTTAAATTTCAGTGTCTGTTCTAATTTAAAAGAGTAGTAGTTTGGGTAATTGAAACAAGTAGTTCATATTTTAATTTGGAGTCTGCTTTGTTCCTTACAGGAAATACAAAAATATCTAATTTATTCACAGCATATTAAATTAAGTGATGAAGTTATTCCATGAAAACCTCAAAATGGAGAAGAAAACTAGACACTCATTTGTAAAGTATAATAATGAGTACAATACATGGAGACATGTCTGGGTCTTGTTTATACACTGGATAGAAAAAGACAAGTTATGTTCAGATAAGCTGAGAAATGAGGATAGAAGTGATTGAATCTTATTAATAAATGGTTTTCATTCCTCATCCACAGTTTTGAAATCACTGGAAAGTCTGACATAACAACTCCGACTTTGAACAGCCCCCAAAGCCTCCAGTGCTTGGAAGGCGATCTGACCCAGAGGGTCGGAGGCTGGTTGGAAGATACACGGGGCTGCATCTCCTTTGGTGGCAGCTTCTTCGCTCTCTGCATCCTGGCCGCCATGGCGTGAGCAGCTTTTCCTCTACCCAGGTCCTCTGCCATCCATTTCTGCCATGAAGCTCACAGCTTAAAGGAGCACAGAATGTACCTATGAGCCAAAATAACCTTTTTCTCCCTTAAGTTGTGGTTGTTGGGCATTGTCCTAGCAATGAGGAGTGTATGTAAGACCTTGAGAACAAAATTTATTATATACAGAAAGATCATATCAAATTACACTAAGGAAGAGTGATAAGAATAGCTTAAGTAGAAAAGAAACTGTAATTTAAAAATTAATTTGTAATTTTGTGCTGCAGTACTTGTCACAACTATTTGGGTTCTAACAAAGAGGTAACATGCTATGAAGCCTTAGCGTCTATAAGCAGGGTCACTTACCTGATCATATTTGTACAACAGTGACATTAAAATTACCCAAGGACCACCTACTTGTGATAATTAAAGATATATTATCACTAACAAATTTTAGAAGATAGGTTTCTTTCTTTTTAAAATGAAATGTGGTTGTACCTATGAAATGTCTTTGGTCCCAAAGATGATGTTTCATTGAAGACTTCAGCTGCCAGCAAGAGTTTGCTGATTGCTTCCTTCATCGTATCCAAGGCCTGCAGAGGGGAGCTGGCCTTCAGGAATGCCTCGAAAAATGTTTGCAGCTGCAAACAGAATAGATTAACGGGATGAGACAAGGTGTGGTTTGCTTCTCTAGAATTTCTATTCTGTGCTCAATGGGATAGATTCCTCTAAGTGAGCTCCTCTTGTACATTCACGTGAAACTTTTTAAAGAGGAAAGATTGATATTCTAAGGTTCAAATATTTTATAATATTGGCAAGTGCCTGTAATCCCAGCACTTGGGAGGCTGAGGCAGGAGGATTGCCACAAGTTCAAAGCTAGTTTGGGCAACATAACCCAAAAAGTAAACAAACAAACAAAAAATTAAGTCATAATGTGAGTGAAAAAGATTTAAACACCTTCTAATTTCAGTGATTTCAGATGTTCTCACTCCATTTTTCTATTCTGCACTTCATAGCATCGAATCTTGGAAAGCGCGATGGAACTTAGTTTCCAAGCCTTGTGGTCAGAACTCCCCAGTGTCATTCGTGACGCTCGTAACTCCGGGCATGGGGCGACCTTGCCTCTCACTGCGCTGTTTGTGTCTTGGGGTTAATACACATCGACAGGAGAGTTGTGAAATCAAAGTGGGAGAAAATGTATTTCAAAGCCAGTGGAAAGTATGAAATTCAGAATTTAGCTTTTCTTGTTGTTATCAGTTTTCTGTATACCAATAAAAATATCTGTAGCCATTTTTATTCTCTGCATTTTCCACTTAAAGACCTAGCCAACTAAAGAAGAATCTAAAGGAATTCCGATTTCTGCTAGTATTTCAGTTTAATATTTTCTGAGGTCAGAGAAGCTGGGGCAGGGAGATAAAGCTGAGCTCCATGTCTTCTAAGAAACATTATCATTAGTACATAAACAGCTATTTATTGGCTCGAATGCTAAAATAAATACACAACAAAAATACCATATGAGGATGCTTCATATTAAAGTTCAAGTCAATTTTTTAAAAAGTATAAAGCAAATATCATATCGATTCATAGACTTCTAGATAAACATACCTTTCAAAGATGAAGAACAAAAAATATTTTTTGTAAAAACATGCAGCAGGTACAGTATTCTATTAATGTTTTTGGAAGAACAGATGAAACCCATCAGAATTGTGTAAGATTGCAAAGGGAAAAGCTCTTGTTGCTCTAATAACAAAGGACAAATATTGACACAAATCGCTTAAGGAACATGGTAATTTTATCTTAAAAATGCACAAGCAAAATTCTCTCAAGATAAACAAATGTGACTTCATAAACTTCTGCTAGCTGAAAAATAGAAACCTAATGAGACTACTTGGAAACATTAAGCCCCTTGAAAACATATTGTCAGTATTTGGTAATTGATATGCTTTTTCATTTCACTAAGGAAAATGAATGTAGTAATTGTATAATTAAAAGAAAACAAATTAATGCTAACTCTAAAATCTTAACATCTGTCAGTCAAAAAAGAGTAACATTATGTTTTCCTATGTAACTGTAACTGTCATCCTGTTTTACACAGTGTATCATATTATATAACAAAGATCACTGATAATATTTCATTTTCCCATTTTAATTTTGCCTAAATGTCAGAGAGGTTAAGATGAGTAACATAAGAAAGTTGGAAATGTCTCTGTAGCATATAAGATATAGAAGTTTAAGTACCAGATTGCATCCTGCAGGACGAAGAGTAATTAACAAGGTAACATTTTAGGGTTGTGTTTATTCTGTTATGCAAAAATGATTGTTTTTTAATTTCTTATCATAAAAGCATTAAGTACTGAATGCTGCTCAGTTCACTCATGCAAGTCAACTTTTGGAGAGACATGTACTCTGTGGAAAGCCCAGGGCTCTGGCTTGTGAGACAAGTTTGACAGAACAGTGATAATCACACAAGAGATAAGTGTGAGATATTCCTTAACAGGTAATTTTTGTCCTGTTTTTCTTCCTCCTGCTGCTGTCCTGGATGCTGGCCTCAGCTACAGCGCATGCCCAGGGCTGCTCCACGAGCACTGGCTTTGGCTGCAGCAAGTTTCCTTCACGTGGACCACTGCAGACGCCTCCACTCTCCGGCCCTCTGGAGGACTGTGGCCCTCTGCACTGTCCTGTCAGGTCCACAAGGAGGCTTTTCCTCCCCATGACTAGCAGGAAGTCTGACATCAATCATATCCAGTCTTGTCATTTTTTTTTCTCAATAAGCAGCTTTCCTCATACTATTAGTGGGTTGCTCGCACACTGTTCCCCCTTAGGCTGTAAACTGAACCCTAAAAAGCTGTTCTTAGATGCAATATCTTTGCCTGTTCACTACTTCTTTCCCAAGAAAAGCAGGGTGAGCTGAAGGCACCAAGAGCTGGTAACAGCAAAGGCCACTGGACCCCAAAGTGGCCAGCAGCCAGAGAACAGCGGAAGGCAGAGGAGGGCTGCCATGGCCTGATGTCTCTGCTCACAGGAAAGGTTCCCAAGAGCTTCTCTGGGCGCCTGGAGAAGGGTGAAGGGCCACTAACACGAACACCTGACAGCCACTGGCTAACACTGGTGACACTAACAGGGCCACACTTTGCCTGCTGGTGACTTCTACTCTAATGGAGCAGAAATGTTGGCCCCTTGTTAGCAATAATATTATAGGCTTCCAGATTCAACTTCAATTCTGTGTCAAAGTTGCGAGACTGTGGGATTAATAACATCACTGATTTTGTAGAGATAATGCCAGGACTAAAAGAGAGAATCTACTTAAAGCATACCAGGGCCAAACTACAGTTAGTTTCTGTGGTTGTTTATTTATTAAAACAGGACAAACTTAGGTAAACTGATACTGGTCTATCCCCTTCTTTATTTTCCTCTAGGAAAGAAAAAAATTGATAGTTAAAAAAAAATAGGTGCCAGAGATTTAACTCAGGTTCCGGCACCTGCCTAGCAAGGGCAAAGTCCCTGGTTTGATCCCCAGTAACCACATACAACAATACCAGGTGTGGTGACTCATGCCCACCAACAATCAGTACCACATACCACAATGTTGGGCGTGGTGGCTCTTGCCTGTAATCCCAGCACTCAGGAGGCAGAGGCAGGATTGCTGAGTGTGAGGTTTGCCTGGGCTACATAGTGAGCTCAGGGCCAGTCTGAACTACAAAGTGAGATCCTGTCTCA